>JAMKCH010053265.1:0-10911 GCA_023653785.1 Ophioderma brevispina
TTCTTCGTCATACATAGATGGCCGAACTCAATCTATATCAGTCAGAGTTGCTTTCGGCAGAATCCATGTGGGCGAGTAGATTTGGAGTCCCACAGGGCGCGGTTACTGGACCCGCATTTGGACTTCATATTGTTCAGTGCCCCACTACATGATATCACACGGCCCACGGTATTCCACTTGTTGTTTATGCATGATGACACCCCAAACTCTACCCAATCTTGCCACCCTTGGGATCGTGAGGCAGCCATAAAAAAGATTGAAACATGCCTTGTCGAGACATCAGATCCTGGTGTAAATCCAACGAGCTATTAAATGACAAGAAGACGGAGATGTGGTACTTCGCTCCATTTTAGCAGATTTGGCTAGCAACCCTCTCAGCCATCTATGATCATTGGCAATTCTGTTATAAATACGTCAGCTGAAGCACGGACCTTGGTGTCATCTAGACTCATCACTAAGAATGATCAATCATGTTAACAGCTTATGCAAAGCTGCTGGCTCTCAATAAGGAAAATGGGGCAGGTTTCGACAGTAAACCCCTTGATGACAAATCTACCATCAGATTGGTCCGCCTTTTTTACATCTAGGCTGGATTCTATTGCCAGTCCTTGCTTTAATATGGCCTTCCAGAAAGAGCATTGACCAAGGTTCAGCGAGTTCAAAATGCGGGTGCCCGTCTTGTCCTTAAATCCGTCGACGAAACCATATCACACCAGCTCTCCCTACAACTACATTGGCTTCCAATTAAACAGAGGCGGTTTTTAGAGTCGACTTCTATTCTCACCTATAAGGCATCCCACGCATGGTCACCTGCCCGAATCCTTAGCTCATCCAGCTGTATGCACCACCGAGAACCTTGAAATCATCTGCTTGCTCCCAGCTGAGTAAATCTGCCAACCCTCATCAACAAGTTCTATGGTGATAGACTTTTGCTTACGCGGCAGCACATTTGTGGAATTAACTCCCTAACAGTATCCGCTTCGGGCGTCAGTCAGCAACTAGGTTCAAGTCCGACGTCTGAGACATTTCCATTTACACAACCTTTTGGCTCCATACGTACCTGTTTCTGTTGCAGTCCAATCACTAATTATAATTCTGTATTTTTTTCCTTTCTTTTTTCCTTATTCTCTACCTTCATCCACTCCGGTGGCCTAGGATAGGTGTTTTCATCAGGTTTAGGTAGGTTAGAGGCATCTGAATTCAGAAAATATCAAGACTTAACCGATGTCGCTGTTGGGGTACATACACAGACCTCACCGCTGACATTCCAGTGTATCCCCATATGTTTTCTAGTATGGGAGGCAACTGGGTTGTCTTTCTTTTCTATCTGTCACAATATCTATATGCTGAATTTCCCCTTTAAATTTAAAGTTTTCTGAAATTGTGTATAATTGATGTATATCATTGTTTGTTTTAACATTAGAATTGTATCTATTTTGTATTGTCGTATTGAATTTTGTATAGTGCTCCTTTCTATGTGAAGCGCCTAAAGACCTCGCTTAGGGCGCCTATATCAAGATTTGTTATTTTATTATATTATTATAATTACCTGGGGAGCTCAACTTTGGTTTAGGTGGAGTGTGCGCACTGAACTTGATGCCAGGGCTTGAGAAAACTGAAGGAATTGCTATGCCCCTTTACTTCTATGTTCATGTAACAACGTAACCCTATTCAAATCAGTATTGGTGACATAAGTACCTGGGGACACTCAACTTTGGTGTGGGTATAGTGTGCAGCACTGAAACTTGGTGCCAGGCGCTTGAGAACTGTAAGTAAATGTCATTGCCTTGACTTTGATGTCATTTAACAACTGTAAACCCTGATCAAATTCAGTATTTGTGGCCTATTTTTTTTTTTTTTTTTTTTTTTTTTTTGTTTTTTTTTTTTTTTTTTTTTTTGTTTTTTTTTTTTTTTTTTTTTTGTTTTTTTTCTGGTCATAATTAAACATGGGGACACTCAACTTTGGTTTAGGTAGGAGTGTGCAGCGCTGAACTTGAGGCCTGAGGCTTGAGAAAACTGAAGACATGCCATGCCTTTTTATGTTCATGTAACAACTGTTAAATCTCGTATTCAAATCATATTTGTGACATAATTACCAGGGGACACTCAACTTGGTTTAGGTAGGAGTGTGCAGCACTGAACTTGGGGCCCAGGGCTTGAGAACTGGAAGACATGCCATTGTCTTTTATTTTTATGTTCATTTAACAACTGTAATCCTATTCAAACTCCGTATTTGTGACATAATACCATACATAGTCAGTGTCGAGGTACGGGGGGGACTCTGGTTGGGTAGGTGTGCAGTTAATGGAAAAAAAACTGTTTTGTGGCTCTCTTCAAATGTGTGACACTAGTTTGAGGACAATTAGTTTGAGGACAATTAAAGCAGTATAAGGTTAACGAATTCAACAACCTTTCTGAAAAATCGCCCAAACCAATATTCTATATGTCAGATTTTTCATGAAAACATATTGATTGGTTCCCTCCATATATTATGACATAATCATTAGCAGTAACTATTGAAGAATATGTGGTCCAGCGGATATGACGCCGAATCATGATCTGAAGGTTGTGGGTTCGAGCCCCCGCTGCGGCCCAATGTGTTGTGCAATGGGCAAGGCACTTACTTCACTTGCTTCGTTCAACCCAGCGATATTAGGGTAGCCGGTAGGGGGTATATTACAATCTATGTGCGGATAGGATTGTGCGCATGGGCCAGCTGCCGGCCGAGGTGAAGCGAACTGATTGTTGACGATTTCCTGATGCGGCGTAAAATAATAGCAACAGCGCTGTGATCTTGATTAAAATAACGCTATATAAAAGCCGGGTTTATTATTATTATTATAGTATTATAAAGGAATTACCTGCAATTGCTAATCAGAAACATAAACATAAAATGTAAAAATCACAAGGTATTGGTGTTTTTTGTGTTGGCATGGGTGTGCTTGCAGCAAGTGTTTGGCTTGAAAGCCATGTATTTAAGCAAAACCAGTACATTTTTTTTGAGACAGGAATTTTATGGCTGCGTATAAAGTCAGACTTGAGATAAAATAAGCCTTTCCAGGCCAAATACCGTGTTGTTCTAATAAACGCCCCGCCTCTAATAAACGCCCGTGGCTCTAATAAACGCCCCCACTATTGATTTGGCTAAAAACAAATTCAAGAAGAAAATGAGTTAAGCTGACCTAAATCACATGATTTAATGGGCCGGGGGGACGGGACTGTCATGATCTGTATCATAATTGCTGTTGTGAACAGTTGTAACGTTGAATTAGTAGGAACTTTGACATTGGAGGTGCGGAAAACAGCCGTACCCTGTTTGTTCGTTTGTATTATTGATAATCAGCGAAAATAAGCGGTTTGGGTATGTAAGGTGATTTTTGCCAGGATTTTTGGCTTGCCATTTTGACCCTCTAATAAACGCCCTCCCTTTTGAAAAAATGGCACCGCCCCGGGCATTTATTAGGAACAATACGGTATCCCAGATTAATATTGGGAAAATTGGGGCATCTTAAAAAAAGGTGCTATGCTTAAACATGAGATAAGAGTGTAGGGGGATAAGACACAATGAGGTCATAGGTAGTCAGGGGTTCAATTAGGGTCCATATTGCATGTCTGTGTGAGTGTGTGTGTTTCCCTGTTAGTTAGGTTGACTGTTTTTGTAATCTCCTGCCTAACGCTTGTGCCAATTACCGCCAAAAGCAAACTTGACCAGGAGAACCAATGGCCCAAGTTGGTGTATCCAATTGTGGTGAGAAGTCATGTGGGCTGATTAAAGGGGCATTCTTTGAAAATCTATCCATGAGTTTTCCCGCCACAAATCAAAAGCTACGATTGCCAAATTTGGTCAGTTTTAGAACTGACCCAAGGCCCATATGAGGTGTACACAGATTGGGGTCAAAGGTTATGTGGGTGGATTAAAGGGGCATTCTGTAATTTTGGTTAGGTTGACTGGATTTGTATCTCCTGCCCAAAGACTTGGGCCAATTGCAGCCAAATATGACCAGAAGAACCACTAGCCCTAGGTTCATATGTGGTGTACTCCGATTGTGGTGAGAGTTCATTTGGGCCGATTAAATGGGCATTCTTTGAACATCTGTCCATTGGTTTTTCCCGCCTCAAATCAAATACTGTGATTGCCAAATTTGGTCAGTTTTAGCACTGACCCTAGGCCCATATGAGGTGTGTACAGATTTAGGTTAAAGGTTACAGGGGTGCATGGATTAAAGGGGCATTCTGTCATTTTGGTCAGGTTGGCTGACTGGTTTTGTATCTCTTGTCCAAATGCTAAACGACTTCCATAATCGGACAACCTATATGGGACTGCTGGCCGTTATTTTTTTTCTTCTTCTATTCTGTACTGGTGTGTACCAAAATCAGTTGTTTAGTGTACATTTTGTGTCTCCATCAATGCTTGCCATTTTGCTGGAAATGTTGAACAAAAATTCTCAAATACTTTATTTTTTGAAATACCGGTATTTGGTGATTTTTTCTTACAGAATTTCTTATTGGGCAATTGTGCACACTTTGTCCCTGGTTAAGTAAGCGTAATAAAATAAAATTTAAATATTATACAATCCATCTTGTGGGCTACTCACAAAATGTCAAAGGCTTTGTGTTTGTGTGTGGTGTGTGTGTGCACGCATGTGTGAGTGTGTGCGTGCGTGCATGCATGTATGTGTGTGTGTGTGTGTGTATATTGATATGTGTGTGGTTACACCCATACAACTGTGGGCACACACACACTTGAATTTTCACCATTCAACTGCAGACATCGTTACAACCGATGACGTCCTCATATGTAACAATGTTAAATAATCTTAGAAACAGTCTGTCACCCAAACAGTCTGTATGGAATGAAGGTGGCGCATTACTAAATAACTCTCCCAATGAAATTCATGTAAATACGCCATGATTCATGCTCTCATCTCCACCCCATGTGACAATATTTTTGATATTTTGCTTGCATGGATGGCTTAAATTATTTTTTACCTTAATTATAAAGGGTTACACCAAATGCGGAAGGATTTAGTAATGTGCCCCCTTAAAGTCTCAAACACTCTTTATGCAATAAAGTGCAATGTCTCATTTCATGGCGGGGGTATCCATAAGGCAAACAAAATAAAATTGTCCTTCCCCAGAATCTGGTGACACCCAAACAGATCCAGCAGCATTGGGTCTACTGAAGATAGGCAAATTTCAATGGTGTGTCCAACGTTTCAGCAGCATCCTTCTACTAAAATGGCAAATCTGCGGGCTGATGCCCACATTTCAGCAGCAGTATTTGTGGCTTGAAATATAGAATCTTGATACCTTCAAGTGTCCGGGGCATGATGATATTATTCCCGTGTTCTTGGGAATCCTGTTGCCCCCAATGAACTTGCCGCTACATTATGCAAGCGATTTAATACTTTTATCGAATAAGCAAAGTTCAAAGGCATGGAAAGTTGTAATGTGTGTACCGGTGTGAAGGGGGTCTGGCAAGCCTAAAGATGATATTGCCGTATAGGCCAGTATCATTAACCAGTATTCTATGTAGACGGCCCGGCAAAGCACCAAAATATGACGTTTGACGGCGTTGCTTGTTACAAAGGTCCAAACCTAGTGGATTCATACCACCTTGGGGTGATCAATGTATGGGGGGTGGACTTTCTACATTTTTTTTTTATTTAGGGTAAAAAAAATGGCCAAAAAAAGGTCAAATTGTCCAAAAATAGGTTTTTTTGTAAAACAGTCGAAATGCATCTTCTTCAAATAATCTATCAGAATATGTAAGTTACATTAAAAGGAGTCATATAAGTGAAATATAATGGAAGTCATTCCAATTTATAAATTTTGGGGTCAAAATGGCCAAAAAAAAGGTCAAATTATCCAAAAAATGGTAAAATTCAGTCAAAATTACATTTCTTCTTAAAATAATCAATCAGAACAAGTCGTTTACCTTCAAAGGAGTCGTATATAAGTGGATTAAAAATGGAAGCCATTTTTTTATTATTTACCTCTGTGAATATATATATTTCTATTGAATATTTAAAATAGTGTTAGGCCAGGTGTTTGATTTTCTAGATCTCGGAGGAGTGAAGTTATGGACATTTAGCCACATCCAGCTAAATAACTTTTTTAAGGGTTTTAACTACATCTTATTATTGTAACATATCTTTCTTAGGCTATACATTAGAATAGCCGAAACTTAGATATTGAATAAAAATAAAAAATCGAATAATTGTTCTTTGAACGTATTCGTCTATTCTGATGAACACAAAGGACCACCATGTTAAAAGTAGTTTTATACCTTGAATGTTTAATATGCAAATTGATCAGTGGCGTAACCAGCGGGGGGGGGGGGGGGGGGAGGTAGCGGTTGGGGGGTTTGGGGGGGCGGCAAGCCCCCCTCAGCCCCCCCCCCAAACGAACTGACCTTTTATATAGTGTCTATGGAGAAGAAGGACCTAAATTGCCCACCCCTCAAAAAAACCTGGGCACCCCCTTCAGCCCCCCCCCCATTGGCAAAGGTCTGGTTACGCCACTGAAATGATATATTTCCTCTATATCTGGTTCTTCAAGTGGAAATTGAGAATTAATTTAATTCCACAAGAAGTTATCTAGGTTACTTTGTACGTTAGTATTATGTGTTATACACAGTGTCTATCAAGGGTCTGAGGGTAGGCTGACTCTTGTTTTAAATTTGAGAACCTGAGTTTGACAATATTAACGCTAAAAAGATCCATCAAAGTTTGGTCCTGTTGGGTGGAGTCAGAGGCCCAGTGTATGTGGTGGATTTAAGCATAAATAACGAAGAGGGCTAATGCCACAAGAACCCTGCTCAACCATTAGGAGACAATTGACATTTTGGACCATTTAAACCTTAGCTGAATGCCCCAAATCGGAACAGTGACTGTTTTTTCCCATTTCGGGTTCTTTCTTTACGAAATGTCTTCTGACCTGTTGATGAAAACCAACAAATTTAAAATTAAAATATAAATATTCAACTGTGATTAGAATATTAATGATATTACAGTTTAAAGAATCAATTGGGGGAATTTTTCTCAACATAAAGATACATTAACCTAGTTCTTTACCAATGATCAGGGTGTGGTTATGAATCCCCTCGTGAACTTTGCTCTGGAGCGCTATAAATGCAAAAAGCTTTCATAAAAAGTTTTTAGGAATCTTCTATCATCCTTTTCTGGTCATTTTAAGGAAAAAAAAATGTTGAAGGTATAGTAAATTCAACAGTGGTTAAAGGTCGAAGGGTAAGGGCGGACGGGGGGGTGGTTGCCACCCAAGGAAAATTTATGGTGCTTTGGTTTTGAAAATATTATGCACAGTTTAACTTAAAATTTTATAGACAAATAGTTTCATTTCTCATCCATTTTAGAGGTGAAAACCACATGGAAAATCCGATATTCCTAGCTTTTTAGGCAAAATCGATTTCGCATAGATTGTCTGTGGGAAAATAAACCAATTTTCGGGACCAATTTTGCAGATTCGAGGACTTGATTACGTCATTCTGACGCCATACTAGGGTTAGGCTGGTACTTATTTTTGGTTATCAATGGAAAGAGGACTGGTCCATAGAGCTATCCACTGGAAAACAAAATCATAAGAATCGGATGCTTTATAGAATGGCGTTCTTGAGTATTTTTTTCATCGGATCATAGCAATGAATAACTGTAAAGAGGGAATTAATAATAACAGTATAACAACTTTTGATTTCTTTGATCCTCCAAGAAAAGTGCCATTATATTGGCTAACTCATTTTCAACTTTAATGTACACTGGTGATTGTGACTATGACCTGATTAACAATTTGTGGCAAATAGGGGCAATCGGAGCTTAATTTTACCCAGTTGTTGGTAAAATTTCCACAAATCTGAGAACTGGGAAGCCAAATACCCTTAATTACTGCGTGATGTAAATTAATGGATAACAATAAACCTTAAGACAATATTGTGCATACATTATCAATCATAGTGATATTTTCTGACCATATTGACCATAAATTCTTGAGATTTCCCCACTCCAATCTTGAGTCATTTTATCTTCAGCCCAATGTGACTCCAAAATGGGTAAATTGGATACCACCTAGCACTGTATCCACATAATTATATTCCCTTTGGTATTTAGAAAAGATGGCATCAGGACTGTTTGTACCATATTTTGAGATAATTGACCTTTTGGGTATTTTGACCCCCAAATATATGTTCATTGACAAGGCTAGGCATTTTATTACTTAATCACTGTGCCTGGGAAGTAAATGAATAATGTTGCCTTAAGCTATTTTGAGAAAAGAGTGTTATGACTATTTTATTAGTTTGGACAAATTTGAACTTGTTTGGCCATTTTGACCTAGTTTTGGACAAGTTTGAACTTGTTTGGCCATTTTGACCATACGATATGTCAATTGAAATGGCTACTACTCTATCCATTTAATTATAGTTCTTTGGGAAGAAAACTTTACATATTCCCATTATGATTGTTGAAAAGGAAGGCATTTTGACTCATTTATGGATTTTTTGGACAAATTTGATATTTTTGGCCAATTTGACCCCAAAATATGCAAATTAAAATGGCTAGCACTCAATCCGTCCATTTTTGTTCCCTTGGGATGTACATGCACATGTTCTGATGAAAAAGTTTGAGAAAAGAAGGCGATATGATTGATTTACCTATTTTTAGACTATTTTGACTTTTTTGGCCATTTTTTACCCCAAAATCAAAAAATTAGAATGGCCAACACCCATACGCTATTGTTTGTCCCATGAGGATGCAAATCCACATGGTTGGATGCTTGTAACAAATTACGCCGTCAAAACTTTTTCTGAACACTTTTTGCTGTAATGGCCGGCCGTCTAATGTAGGGTAATGGAAAAGCTTATTGGTGTTCGTATCATGTCCTATGTAGAGGAGAACAATATACTTTCTGACAATCAGTTTGGTTTTCGCAGTGGTAGCAATTGTGAACAAATGCTCACAAGATTTTTTCATCTTCTTTCTGAATCACTTGACAGTCGTAAATGTTCTCTTGTTGATACAATTTTCTTGGACTTAAGTTCAGCTTTTGATAAGGTTGATCATAAATTTATTACTTGCTAAGCTTCATTCTTTGGGCATTCAGGGTTGTCTTCAGTGTATTCAGAATTTTCTTCTTGGACGGCAGCAAAGGGTTGCCTTCAGAGGTGCATCTTCTGAACGGTCTTCTGTTATATCAGGGGTACCACAAGGCTCTGTCCTTTGTCCTATTCTGTTCTTGCTTTTTTGTCATGTGATATCAATACCGTTGTTTCATCTCCCATTTTTCAGTTTGCGGATGATCACACTTTAGTTCGCCCTATTTATAATGAATCTGATCACCAGAATCTCCAAGAGGATATTAATAATATCTTCAAATGGACAGTTCTGAATAAGCTGCCCTTAAATTTATCCAAGTGTTCCACAATGCATGTAACATGGTCCAAGTCCCTGCAGTATTCCCATTCTTATTCTATTGATGATATACCACACTCACTGATGTTGAAAGCTTCAAGTTAATTGGTGTTTTGTTTTCACTAAGGATCGCTCTTTTGACACTCACATTGGTAATGTATGTGATAAGATTTCTAAGCTCTCTGGTTTCATAATCAGGTGCATTAGAAATATGTCATCTTCTGCCCTCCTCAATCTGTATATTTCTCTTGTCATGCCACATGTTCTGTATTGTGCTAGCGTTTGGGCACCCTTCCAGCGGAATCATTTGGATCAACTTGAGAAAATTCAGCAAAGGATAACTGATCATAACTCGCATCCAATTCTATCGGAAATCACATAATTCTGATACTAGTCCTTCTTATGCAGAACGGCTTCGTGAGTTTGGCTTAGTGAGACTTAAGTACGTTTTTAGAATTCAGAGGTTGGTTTTTGGTTACAAAATTCTTAACAATATAGGGGGCCCAGTTCTTTCATCTCTTTCATTCATCGTAGTTCTTTGGACAATTCAAGGCTTTTACACAGAATTGCTAGAAGTAACTCTCTCTATAATTCTACATTTGTCTTCACACTTCCTTGTCTGTGGAACAAGATTCCATCAACATTGCATTTGGCTCAAAATGTGGGAATTTTCAGGTCTGGTTATAAAGAATTTTACTTTGACTTCACAAATTGAGGTTCTGCTTACAACCACAAGATGAAGTGTTTTTTGTGTGTGATTAACAGATTAACTCTACTAATTATATTATTTATTTTATTGCTGTTTTATTTAAGTTCTAGCATTTTTTGTTATGTACTGCTATTTTACATGTCTTTTTTTGCATTATGACCTGCCATCAATGTAGCTCTTAATAGGAAAAGTGTGCACTTAAAGTGACAGTAGGAAATTTTTTTAGGATATGAATTTCTCTAAAATTTCACTGGATCGGTTGTAGACCACCTACCGAGAAGGTTTATTGGACAAACAGGTGCAAAAGAAAACCACAAACCTTGTTTTGAACTTGCCCGCTATCGTCATCGTTCCCCATAGAAAACCATGCTTTGATTTTCTGTCATGCACGACAGAAACTACTAAATCATCATCTTATTACATAAAGACGACGTATTCAGCTTATTCACTTCAGGTGTGATCTAATACATTGGCAAGCATTACAAATATGTAAAAAAACCTAGGTTCGAGAAAAATTGGGGGCGCTTCTTTCTGGAAATCTCATCATGTCTCTTTAAGTGCTTGGGTATTTTTCAGCCCATTCATTTTTCCAGGATTACTTGCTTATATTTGTATTTTATAATTTGCATGTGCAACACATCATGTTTTGCAAGTAATTAAAATAAATATTATTATTATTATTATTAAATCTATTTGCTGATGCCCAACAATTTCAGTAGCAAGATGCTAAAAGTTGTAGCAGCATTGCTGTCTACTGAAGATATCAAATTTGTATAGGCG
>JAMKCH010053266.1:0-10112 GCA_023653785.1 Ophioderma brevispina
GAAATCCAGCAACACCAAAATAGGTAAGTCTAATCGGTAGAACAACTGTAATGGTTAGTCTAACTTAGGTATGTTGTTACTATGACCTTACACAATTTATACAGTGTAAATTCGCGATCCCGATCGACTGTTTTGTAGGTAACCTCCATTCATTCGGGATCGGGACTTTTCACTCCTAACTGTCGGTCCTTGACTCTATGGCAAAATGTATTGCTCATGTCAACCAACCGCCACTGGTCTGTGCCAGTCTGGAGTATGATGCAGATTTGTAATACTCCATTGGATTTAAGGTAAGCAACTCATCGTAATAATATGTCGCAAACAGAAGTGTTTTAACATATTATCATAGAGGAGGTTTGCTTACCTGTCCAAGTTGAAGTTCCCGGCCCAGGACCCAACCCCCTACAATGAGCAATCGTTGATTTGGGGGGCGCCAGCTTAAAGATTCGAGGAGTCATAAGTGTTGCCAGTCGTCACTCATGACGTCATAGGTTTAGACCGTTATTTCCAGTTTCTTGTAGTGTGGAATTTTTTTGGGATTTCTTGTCCTCTGGCCGTGAGGATCAATTTGTAATACCTCAACATTGGACAGGTAAGCAAACCTCATCTTATAATATGTAAAACACTTCTGTTTGAGACAATTTTTTATCCCGACCAGGGATGTTAGTATACTAGTTTCCCTGTCGTCAACGAGTCGAGGGATGCTGGGGAACGCCTAGCATAGGCGACAGCATCATGCATGAAATCAACAAGATCAATCAATTTAATTGGTGCGACATCACTTGTTCAATCCTCGATCAGTCACAGACCTTTAAACGACAGCACAAGTTTGTGACATGTCACGTCAAGACTGCTCGTCGATTGTTCGCTGAGTTTTGACGCCAAGAAAGTAACAGTCACATCAAAGACAACCCGCGACGCGACCTGACCTCTACCCAACTACCCAATACCACCTTTTTTGTTCAAAATTGGGTCGGCTGGCAGTCTTGTTCAAACTTAACAAACTTACAAGACAAGAGATGGTCAATCGCCTAGCAGTAGCGACAGCATCGAGAAAATCAACAAGATCAAGCATGGCACTTGTTCACGTCCCAATCATCCGCAAACCTTAACAATGACATCACACGTTATACATGTTGCTGTCACGACCTTCCAGATTCCACACCCCCACGAACTGCAGAAAACTGTACAGGACACCCCAGATCTTGCCAAAACTACACCTAAAAAAGGAAGATTACTCGACGATTTTCGAAAATGGCCAATCTGCACCAGTTTTGAACATCCTGGAAGTGTTTTTTTCTAGCAAATAATCGGTACGACACAAGATTGTACAGAACAGTCCAAGACCTGCCCAAACTAACATATGAACAGAAAAACTGCTTCACGAATTTTCGAAAATTGCCAATCGTCACCAGTCTTGAGCAGTCTGGAAGGGGTTTTCTAGCAAAAAGAAATCGGCTGTGCTGACTGAGCCTGTTAAGAAAAAGGATTCTCCGTGGACATCTGTTTTGATGACTTATTGGTTCAGTGACATTCTTTGACCCCCCTGGCGGGTTCGGTGGTTTAGAATTGGCCCGAGTGTTTTCCCCTGCATGTCGTAAAAGCGACTTAAATGGGGCCCCCTGCGGGTTCGGGTTAAGAATTGGCCCGATGTTGTTCCCTGCATTCGTAAAAGGCGACTAAAAGGGGCACTCGTCTGTTTTTTGAAAAGAACGGGTTGTCTTTTACATTTAGGATAATATAAATGTTTTATGATCTCGACTGTGTAATTGTATTATTAAATGTTCTGTTGTATTACTTGTTTAATACATGTCCTTAAAAATCAATTAACATAAAAACAAACAATTTATCAATTACATTTGTACATCGGTAAGACCACACTATTATTTTTTGTAATAGAATAGTAGCATGTATTAGGGTTTCTAACGTATAATTGTTGATGTAATTTACAATCTATCATTATGGGCATAATGCCCCATGTATGTGGGAGCGCATTTATAACATGGGTACATGTTATGAGACCTCATTTGGTTCTGTCCTCAGGGGATCTCATGTTTGCATGTTCTGATGTGATTGTCGACTTTCAGTACTTGAAGTTTGAATATCCTTGAGAACCACTCAGCCAAAATGACAATTTTTCGGCGAACCTTTTGAGAATCCTTTTTCTATCCAGTGGTGTAACCAGACATTTTCATTTGGGGAGGGAGCAGGCAGGCGGGGCAAGAGCAGGGGGGGGGGGGGCAATAACACATAATCCCAATGTAACCGGTACTTACATTGCTTCATGGGCAAGGAGAAGGGAAAAATTCTAACTTGGGTTGCCCCTTCCACTCTGTTTACGTCACTGTTTGGATCATATCTTTATATCGCCCTTTGTTCTTCGAAAGATAACTTTAACTCTAAATGCATTTATAATAGTTCCTTAAACAAGAAATATTATGATTGTAGGTGAATGTTCTCTAAAAATGCGGGAAAAGAATAGGTTCGTTCCCAAATTGAATGAAATAATGTAACGCATTATTACCCTCTCCTTAAATAATTATGGTTTTTAAAATTTACAGACGTAAACAGATAATGAGCTGGTGAAGTGAGTGTAGTGTTGTCCGAAGGATACCATTTTCTTCAGAAATTAGGGTGCATGAAAAAGCTGGGATACGTCCCTGTTTTATAGGCTCACAGCAAAATTTTTTTGAAATATTTGTGAAAAAATGCCATTTTGATGCGTCTAAAAAGAAATTGTTTGCTATTTATACCCAACCCACTTAAAAAGCACTTAAATACTCTAGAAACTAAAACAAGTTTTTCTAATTCTCTTTCAATTTTTTTATTATTTTGAGGAGCTTTGGTAAACAAGTAATGATCTTACCGAAGGATGATAAAAACACATTATTTTTCTCTGGAAACTGATGTAATGAATCAATACGATCTTCTTTGAAATTTCCTCACATAAAGGACCATATTGGAGCAGAGTGCCTTTAATCTAATGGCCAGTTTTAGACAAAACATTACATGGAACATGATAATCCAAGGCAGAAGCCCATCCTGACAGCGACCTCTAGCGCTCTGTCAAAGGATTTTTTCCAATTGATAAATCCTTTTTTTTTCAAAAATCCTAGGAAAATTAAGGATTCCCTTAAAAATAAACTTTACACAACGTGGGGTGATTTATATGGTGTATATTCAAAAATAGCACCCCAAATTCACCTAAACACTCCTAAACCTTTAGTCATATTAGTGGATCTGGGCATTGTTTGATAATGCTACTTTAAAATTAAAATAAGGACAATTGGGTAATTCCCCTTTAAAATCCACATTCCACCTTTTGGGGTAGTGATGTGTATGGTGTTATTTGAAATCAACACCCTCAAATTGACATAAAACACTTCTTAAACCTTAGTCAAATTAGTGGATCGTGCACATGGTTTCATAAAGCTATTTTAAAAAAATAAGGAAAATGCCGGTAATAAGGGTAAGTGCCCTTTCCACCAACTTGACATTTTGCATTGTTGCATATTGGGAATCAGCACCCTCGAATTGTCCAAAAACACTTCTTAAACCTTTCAGTCAAAGTGGATTATTGCGCATGGTTTGAAATGTTATATTGTAAAATCGGAAAAACGGGTAATTCCCCTTTAAAAACCACTTTCCATCAATGTGGTGATTTTGTAAGGTATCTTTTTGTGAAAAATCAGCACCTCAAATTGGATAAAACATTCTTAAACCTTAGTCAATTAGGGATTCTTGCACATGGTTTCATAAAGATATTTTAAAAAAATAAGGAAAAAATCGGGTATGCCCCTTTAAAATCCACTATCCACCAACTTGACATTTTTGCATGGTGCATATTCGGAATCCGCACCCTAGAATTGTCCAAAACACTTCTTAAACCTTTCAGTCAAATAAGTGGATATTGCGCATGGTTTGATAACATTTAAAATAAGGAAAATCGGGTAATTCCCCTTTTAAAAAACCACTTTCCATCAATGTGGTGATTTTGTAAGGTATCTTTTTGAAATCAACACCCTCAAATTGACATAAAACACTTCTTAAACCCCTTAGTCAAATTAGTGGATCTTGCACATGGTTTCATAAAGCTATTTTAAAAAATAAAGAAAATCGGGTAATGCCCCTTTAAAATCCACTTTCCACCAACTTGACAATTTTGCATGGTGCATATTCGGAACCAGCACCCTCGAATTGTCCAAAACACTTCTCAAACCTTTTAGTGTATCTTGAGTAGGGTTCCCTTAAATATGCCACCCATGGATCCCCTACTAATACCAAAATGTTGACCACTTCTAGAATCTGGGGTTTCTGGGGATGAGGCTATTGGCGATCGGGCCATGGACCTTTAACAGTTTTCACATTGGGACCACCCTTTGTAAAAAAACTTAATTGAGACTTGAGTGGAAGATCATTCCATTGTGACAATCATGATTGTGGGTAGCAATTTGCACTTATGTCCCTAGGCCTACCTACCTCCACTATCTCAACCAAGTTCCTTCTCTGTCTGTATTTCAGGGGGCACTCGGAGCCCCAATGATCAAATCGTAATATCCATACTTATTACACGAGAAACCTCCATTCAAGATTATCAATTAGTAAAGAACAAAACAACATAAGCATCTAAAAGCGTTAGGTCAAAGGGTCGAAAAGTTTGGAATCAGCTAACAGCTGATTTGAAAAAAGCTCAAACTGTTAAGTCATTCAAACGTAATTAAAAACCATTTTGTAGATGTTATACATTTATAGATTGTGATTTTCATCATTATTAATTTATCATTTAATATTTCATTGTATCATTATCAGTCATTCGTTGCAATATTATTCAATGTACTTGGTATCTCTGTGTGCTTTTGTTTGTTGTTTTGGTAAGGAGTCAACCACTTCTGGCCCATTTTGGCCTCTTGGTTGGCTCCGCCATGCCAACAATTCCTTGAATGTATTTATAATGTTAGTTGTTGAATCATTAGTTGAGTCGTTGCATGGAAATAAATAAATAAATATATGCAAAGCGCTCTAATAAATAGTCACGTTTGGAAAAATGTCTTGCACTTGGTGTTTAAGGCAATACGACAATGCATCGCCATGGAAAAAGCCATTGATCCGGTTATAGTCAATGCATCGTGTCACCTGTGCTTTGTGGAGATTGGGGCCAATACTATATGGAATTAGAATATTCTCAGATTGTATTATGCTGCAGGACCATATGGTCAGGCTAAAATCACACAAAAGTTGTACCAATACATGTACTATATGACAATCATGCATTGTTCATTCGTGACAATCATGGCTAGTCCAGTGGAAATAATACATATGGGAGGAATCTGAAATTATAATTCAAAAAAGGGGTGATGTAGTACAGCCCAATATGAAAAATGTGATATTTTCTTTCCAGACAAAGTGTACACATTCTACTCTGTGATTTAATAGTGTATTTTGATTTCTTCAATAGGGGGTTGTGCTGAAAGGATTACGTCCAATAGCTGATGATTAACAGCATGGATAATAGTTGCACTGTCGCTGTCTTAAGGGCCAGATGCCAGATGAAGGTTTTCGCTTTTCCTTGGTTGGGAGGAGGATCACTCTTCTATGCAAATTGTTCAAGCTATTTCAGAAAGTATAGAAGGTAGGTGTTTTTTTGTGTTTTCAAAAACAAATGTGGTCTTTTCAACATGCCCAAAGTTTTTAGATGTTGAGATTTTGGTATAGAGTCATGATTTGTTTTAATTGAAGCTTGAAAAAAAAAACCTATGATACACATCTTGTAATCTCAAATTAAATAAAAAATCCTCAATCTGTTAATTTGCTCATCCATACAGGTAAAATAATGTTCTTCATCAATTATCTGCCTTTTATTCCCCTGGCCCAAAAGGGCATGGGAGATTTTGCAGCCTTTTTATTCCCTGGCCCAAAGGCATGGAGATTTTGTCATTTAGCGAAATTGATGTCTGTCCGTCAGTCTGTTTGTCTACCTGTAAACCATAAGAACCACCTGACCCGATCTCGATGACAATGCACCACAGACCTTAGATGCTGGCTTAGTTTTCCCCCATCTGGTTTCCTGGTTGAGAATTAAATTCACCAGCTATAGTCCTGCCAAAGGATTTGCAAGTTCTAACTGAAGTATTTTTTTTTAATTTCAGCGATTAATTGGTTGATTTCTATGAGGTAAAATGTTTTGTTTGATGAGCAGAATTGGAGAAAATTTCTTTGTCGTATTCTCCAGAAATACAAATCGCTGCTCAAACTCTTAAATGGGACATTTGCCAATAAAAAAAATTGAGCCAGGAAATCTATTATCCACTTTATTCTTTATCCCATCTCCTACTTCCTGAATAGTGTTACATTTTCTGTATAGTCTGTGATAAGACAACCAACTACATGCATGAACTGAGTTGACCGATTTATTTAATTGCATAACAGGTGATGAACAGAATATACCATGTAAAAAAAAATCCCCTGCATATGCATTTTATATAGGCTAATCCAATGGCCCAAGTGATGGATGAAAAGTGTTGCCAAAAACCAGATTGTGGGTAGCCCAATTAGCGACTTGGGAAGGCGTACCGTGATGCCAAAAAATATTTTGACCAACAATTTCTTGTCGAATTTTTAATGGGTTTCATAGACTTGGGTTGCCCACGTGACTATTTAGTGATATGGCAACTTTCATAACCCCTTTTCCCCCGAATTGGAAAAATTATCTGGCAACCCTGGGTCAGAATTGATCGCCATTTACTGGTGGCATCCGATTTAATAATAGGTGTCCCTAAAATGGAAAATTGATTTTGCATGGATGTAAGAGCTTCTATAAAAAAAGATCCCAATCTGAAAGGTTTAAGGTGCAACGAGAGATTTCAATATCAGGTGTCCCTAAAATTGAAGTACTATTTTTTCCTGATGTAAAGCTTTCCATCAGAAAATCCCCATCTGAAAGAATTAAGCGAATGAAAATGTTTCTTTCCTACAAAATTGTCAAATTTTAATTTCATATAGAGCAAATATGAAATTCAGGACTTGTTTTACAGTGAAGTATAAGCAATGAAAGTCACCTTTGTCTCTTTAAGACATGTCTGTAGCTAAAACAAATGCCTAATCTATGAAATTACTATTATGACACAATATTGGGTGCTTCAAAATCTCTCGTTCACTGTTAGAACATTTTTCAACACATTAAAAAAAAATGTGAAAATTTCTAAATCCATTAGGGCAAATAAGAAATTCACCTTATGTTTTATATTGAATTATAACAAAATACGTGTGTTCACTTTTAAGGCTTTCTGTGAGCTAATACATGCGTAGGAAATTATTGCGTGTTTGATCTATGAATCACTGACATGTCACAGATGCAGTGGGGGTTTTGAATCAATCCCATGTGCCTATCAATGTTCCTATGACTGTATATATAAAACAACATGGCGGTAATAAGGACAAAAATTGTTCAAAAAGTTTAAGAAACCCACAAAGATATTTCATAATCATGCTAAAAATCCCCTAAGCACTAATACTTTGTGGGCTAAATGACATTAAAGTTCGGGTTTTTATGTGTTAAGAATAGGATTTTTATAGATCACATGACCCTAGTGAGGTGAAATTTCCCAAGCTGGTGCTACATGGTGGGATGGACTCAAAAAAACCCTCGGGGAAATATGGATGTCTTGTAATCTCTTGTTGTACACGTCCAACACCCCGGGGCTGGCGGATCCTGAGGAACAATCCAAACCACTATGGGGGGAGGGGGCGACTGAGTCCCCTGGCAGGGTCCAGGGCAGAGCCCATTGACGGAGTCCAGAGGGCAAAGCCTCAGATTTTTTTGGGCAATTTTGAGCCTTATTTCAATGATTTCTTTCACCTTTGTACACCCCTTGGTGATCGAGCTCCCTCCGCACCCCTGGCTACGCCTCAGAGCCCCATTGAGGGGTCTCGGGGCAAAGCACCTCAGATGTTTTTTTCAAGTTTTGAGCCTTATTTCAATGTAATTCTTTTCTCCTTTTACACCCCTTGGTCTCGGCTCCCTCGGCCACCCCTGGCTAAGCCAATGTCTATATCCGCCCGCCATCGTGTTTTGTGGGAAAATAGCCTCATAGACCTTTGACCTTGATGTGAACCTTGGACCTCATAAAAAAAATGAGGTCAAATGATATGTGACCTTTGACCTCATAAACAATTGGGTTTGCAGGGATAATACTATAACCAAGTTTGTTCCATTTGAACTTCCACTTTCAATTGAGGTCAATTTTACGGTTTCAACCATTCTTACACTTGACCTTGACCTTAGACTGTGATCTTTGACCCATCAAACAAATTGAGGGGTTCCAATGTTGCAGCTATGACTCAGGTTGGTTTAAATCCATCGAAGTATGTGAATATTACAAGCGAATGTTAACCCTTTTTAAAAAGACAAAAGACAGAACAACAGATGACACAACGTGGACAAAGTGATCCCTATGGTCTTCCTGCCTTCAAGGCTGACTCCAGAGATTTCTGGGAGGGCGCCTCAATTCAAAAAAAAATTGTGTTTTTGCATGACATAATGCTTGTCCATAATACTAATCACTGTGATGAAATTGCTAAGCCTTAAATCGAAGTCCTTCAATAGAAAATCACAATTTGTTAGATACACAGATCCTATGGAAGTGAAACTACACATAAATGTATACGGCATCAAAACGAAAATAGGATTCATTTCAAGTTCGGGAATTGTGCATTTAGGTACTATCTTCGTTCTAGGTGATATTTCATTCTTACACAAAAAAATATTATTTCGAATTCTCTGAGACAGACTTTAACGGCAGGCTGACACAAAATTAGCGGGGGGACATAATTAGTTATCCCCTGTTTGTTCATGAAACTAAAAGATTCATGAAAGACCACCAGATACCAAACAGTGATGCTGTAATATTGCATGAGATCAAACGGTGGTAATGAATTATCAGTCAATCTAACCAAACTTATTTTTAATATCAATTTATGTTGTCAGCCAGTTACGGTGTTCGTGTGAAAACTTCTGGCTCGCGCCCTCGTCTTGCAACAATGTAGAATATTCTTTGGAAACAAAAGCTATGTTGTGTTCTTTTATTAATAAGTGAATGCATAAGGTTACCAGGCCGTGAGAGCAGATACCAAGACACATTATACACAGATATGAGAAGTTTCAAAATGATGTCTGCCGAATTCTACTACCAAAGCTTAAAGAAAAACAAGTTATCTTATTTGGTCATGGTGAGTTACACAGGAATATGAGTCTTGGCCATCAATCAGGGCAAAATTGTTAGGTGTATGTGTAAATAATAGGATCGGGCAGATGATAAGGAGTAATGCCGTAGTAGTCATGAAGAGAGAGGTCAGTAGCTTCAATAATGCATTGCTTCAATGGAGGTTTTGGACAGGTACTGATGTGAATAGTTAGTGATGAACATGGCTAAATGACACTACGATCACAAAACTGCAGTTAAGAGGGTTTCATCACTAACGATTCACATGAAACCGGTAAAAAACTTCCAATGGAAAGCATGCCATTGGTGGGAAGATACTGATATTTCTCTTGCTTTCATGTAGTCATAAATGTG
This sequence comes from Ophioderma brevispina, assembly GCA_023653785.1. Classification (NCBI taxonomy): domain Eukaryota; kingdom Metazoa; phylum Echinodermata; class Ophiuroidea; order Amphilepidida; family Ophiodermatidae; genus Ophioderma; species Ophioderma brevispina. Next base: position 9,573 of record JAMKCH010053266.1, read on the forward strand.
TGCATCATGGCAAGTCACAGGTTGGAAATTGCTAGCTTGATAACAGAGTGGCATATACACTACACAAGCGGCGCAACAAAAGTTATAACATCAATACACGGCCGTAACCAGGATTTTATAGGAGGGTGGATTTTTTCAAAAGGGAATCCTTCCAAAAAAAATTACCAAAGGGTGGGGTGAATTGGGTTAAAAAGTGCATTTTTTTAAACAAATTTTAACCTTTTGACCAAGAAGAGATCCCCCAAATTTTGGGGCTCTCTCTGCTACTAAAATCTATGTTTGTTTGTTTAGCTCTTATGGGGATGGGGCTTTTTCAAATTTGTGGGTTTTTACAAAAAAATGTTTTGGCATCCACCACCATACCCCTCCCCTGGTATGGGCCTGTAATCACTCCTTACCTCTGGCCAGCCCACAATTGTATGCGCAGCATGGTGACCTTGTCTAAGCAAAATCAAAACATTGAGCTACCTCTACTGTAACCACATGTACAACGAACAATTTTAGTATCAAATAGTTGAGTATGAAAAAATCCTCCATTTA
>JAMKCH010053267.1:0-10669 GCA_023653785.1 Ophioderma brevispina
TTCCCGGGAACAAATTTTCATACTGAAAACCTAAACAAATTATATACCGGTGTCAAATGAGATATATTGCCCCTAGAGAAATAGTCCGGGGATTGTGGTTCCTAGGGATAGCCGTCCTTCGGACCTCTGGCCCTAGGAATAGTAGCCCTTGTTTATTTTTAACCCTTTCGACACGGGTCAATTCTGTATAGCTTTAGAGATGGCGTCACAAATACTTGCAAGTCATTTGGAAAGCCATCTAAAAAGATTATCAGCAAAGACTAGGCTTGTTTGGACTAATCTAGATGCATTTTTCATCCTGATTCTGAATATGCACTGGAAAATTAATAATTTTGACCTTTTTGAAACAAAATTTGACAAATTTTGATCGTTGAGCGACTGGAGTCGCTTGCCGTGTTCAAAGGATTAAGATATAGGCCTTTATCATAATTACATCTCTCAATTTTTCATTGTGTACTCATTTTCTTCCAGAGTATTTACACCCTTAACACATTTCCAACACATGGCATTTTCCATAATTTTACCCTTATTTTCAAAAACACATGTGCAAAATTGGACTTTCGCCTATTTTCTCTACTCTCTATACGTAAAAAGAGTGAAAAAATGAGTGAATCATAATTCACTCGAAAAAGAGTGTAAACCACTCAAAAATAGTTGCATGTGTTAGTTAAGCCACAGTACTCCAAAAAGAGTGAAATCACTGAACTTTCACTTCAAAAAGAGTGAAAAAAGAGTGAGAGTGAACAAAACTCTAAAATGTGTTGTCCTCCATTTAAAGCAATATTAACACATTTTTGAAGAGCGCCCCCAATTTTCAAAATTTGATATTGTTGCACAGTTACGTTGCATTGGTAATTGTCTAGGAAACTATACCTGCGAACGAGAATGCTAAAAAATGCGTATTTATCACAAAATAATCGATTTTGTAATTAGAATTGGGATCCCAGATTGGACTAAACGGCAGAGCTGGAAATGCTACGTTTATGTCCGTCCATGATGAAATAGTGCCACCTCTAGAAAATAACCTCTAACTTGACTTGCCTGAACTATTAAAACAACTAATGGATGAGCGTAGACACGAACATGGCGCTATTTCCCGGCTATTTCACATTGGAAGGCCGTTTCCAGCAGCCCGTGAATTATTATCGGGGATCCCCGATAATAATTATTCTAGTACAAAATTCCTTCGTTTGTGACATATAGACATTTTCGAGCTTAACCATTCACAGGTATAGTTTACTAGCCAGTTACCAATGCAACCGTGTAAAATCTCCAAATTTTTGTAAAATTGGGGGCGCTCTTCAGAAAAATGTGCTAATATTGCTTTAACTCTTTAAAGAGTGGACATTCACTCGTTCGAAGTAAACCTCACTCCTTTTTGAGTTTTTTGTTTGCTCGTATCCACAAGTCATTGGTAATGGCTTTGTGGTGGTGTCAGGATTTGTTCAGCTAGTGTGCTGATCCGGGGCCGCGTGTATCCATGATACGGACGCTCCTAACATGGCCCGCTATTTGAGGCTGGGGCGGATTGGGAACAGTCAGGGTTTACACCCTACTCTTATTCGACACTGACTGCGATGTACATGTACAGTTGTAACTCTCTGTACACGGGACCGACGGCTTAACGTCCCCTCCGAAGGACGGGATGCTTTCATGATCCATTTGCCCAATTCCAAGTGAACCATGGAGGAGAGCGGTATTCTGTCAAATCCAGAATTGATAGTACCCGAATAAATCCCAGCAAGTGCCACGACCCCACCGGGATTCGACTCCTTTTTGAGTGAATATTTAGTAAAACGAGTAAAATAGTGAAATGTGCACTCATGGCTGACGTCATATCGAATACGGTCTATAGCCGGACTACGAGTACGCCGGACTATGATTATTTCTATATACCGGTCACCCCACCCCGTTGGTAAACCATGTTTAAAAAAAGCTTGGTAAGACAAGGATTAAGGTTCTTCAACGAACCAAAACGAGTTATTTAACTGCTGCATAGCACCTTTTATGGTTCTGTTAGAAACCTTTTTGGGGTTCTCAGATTCTTATGAACCATTTTTGAGGATTTCATTCTTGAGGGTTCCATATAGAGCCGCCAGGGGGAAAATTCTAAGTCACATTTTTTTCTTAGAGTGTAGCAACAGCATACAATTAAAATATTTTGAACTGATCAAAAATCTGTGGCACTTTTGTTGTATTTAAAGGCGCAACGAGAGATTTTTGAGAAACCCAAAGATTGTTTCAAAATAGTAATTTCATATAGAGTAGAAACCTGGCATAGATTCTTACCTTGTAGTTGGCTAACAGAAATGTCTTTTAAGAGAGAAAAAAGTTATTTTGATTTGTTTGTTGTCAATGTAAATTTAGGCTGAATGTTGTATGTGCTCCTATACGATATTAAGCAAATTTCACTATTTTTGTACCAAAGAACATTTCTCAACTTATCCTTGCAGATGGGGATATTGTTTTATGGAAAGTGTTACAATCAGGGCAAAAATCAGCACTTTGATTTTTTAAGGGGACACCTTATATATGTGAAATCTCTCACTGCACCTTTAAGTTTATTTTGTTATCGAGCTGAGTATACTAAGTATTAAGGTTTGGAAGAACTTCAACTCCATTACTTCTTTTGCAGCTGAACATGCCTTTTGAGTTGTTTCATTTTATTTATTTAGTTCTTTATTATTTATTGCTTGAAGTGTAATAGACTGTCGCTGACTAGTAATAATGAGTGAAATCTGTAGATTCTTAACATTCCTTCGGCTTGAAGAAAAAAAATTCCGTCCTCGTCGGACTTGAACATAATTCCTAAGGATCAATTTTCGACCTTACCTGAACCTTGACACTAGTTCCTCAAGACTTATAGTCACCTATGAATTGGATTTACTACTTCCTAAGTACTTGCAGTTCATGTTGGGGCACAGGACAATTAAACCTAAGGAACGATTATTTCCACCTCTTGCTCTGTTCAGGGCCTCAATTCTATAAGGACTAAAGTCACCCATCAGTACTGCCACCCATCTCGGACTTAGAAACTAAAATCTTTGGAGATGGGCACTGCTTTGGACATTGTGTCGGCAGGGTGGTTTTGTCGCGGATAAAAAAGCCTCTTGGGTGCTAGGTGCCATGGTTCCGTCTCCATTATAACAGGATACCATCTACACCGCTTTAAAGAAATCGTTCAGCTTGGCTGAATGGGCCTCCGATACCAGATTGTATAAGTGGTAGTAGTTTATTGCATTCATTAACTTGCCTTTGCGTGAGTGACAGGAAGTCTTGTGTGTGGGCAGATTGCGAACCTATGGTACCTGAGTCCTGACATTTTGAGTCGCGGTACCGTCTGTAGTGCAGATAGGTTTGTGTACATCTTCCTCATTGACGGCCATCTATTCCTTCTTTTTTCGGTTTGATAAATGGGTTATTAGAGGAACTGATCATTAGACGAAACTGGGTTTTAGCGAAATGGGTTTAGGCAAAATGGGTTTAGACATAAATGGTTATTAGACCAACTGGTCATAGGAGAAAGGGATTTAGACAAAATGGGGTTTAGATAAATGGTAATTACGACCAACTGATCAGTAGACAAAATGGGGTTTAGGACCAAAAAGGGTTTAGACTAACTGGTTATTACTACAAATCTGGTTATGACTACTGGTGTTAGACCAATGATATAGACGAAATGGAAATTAGACCTATTGGATATTAGCCGAAATGGTTTTAGAAAAATGGCAATTAGACCATCTGGGTATAGATCAAGTGAACAATGACTAAGTGATGATTAGCCGTAAGGAAAAGACCATGTGATTTTAGACGTGGTAGTGGTTATTAGATGTGAAATGGAATTAGACGAAGTGATGATAGGCCATCTCTAGACTAAAGGTTTCTTCAGCGGCTATCTCTTCTATTTCCAATCATTCAGTCTCCGTCTGTCTTAATTGACATCCAGATCGTTCTTGTCTTCGGTAAAGCATTTTTAGGATAGCCCGCTCTCTAATGTACGATTCTTCATTTCTAGCGGTCCCCAGAATCGGACGGTTTTGTCATAGCCAATTTTTTGTTGACAGCGCTTAAGTAAGAAAAGGAACTGTTGGCTGCACTAGACGTACATTACATACATACATATATACATACATACATAGTTGAAATTCCTTCTAAGTGAAGAAAACATTGTGACTAAAAATGTCCTCACATTTCCAAATGGTCCTCTAATAGGATAGGAATTTCCATTTAAAAGTGCTCTAATAAATGGATTTCAACTAACCATACATACAGTATATACATCTACGCTCTTCCATTAGTGGTCCGTCGGTTCAGGATGAGCGTAACTTGGTAAAGGGCATTTTTGCGACCTTGGGTTTTCTGGTGTCACTATTCATCATGAACGGTTCCCGCTCGCCCGTTAAATTACACAATAGTGTATTTATGACAAATACGCAATATTTGTGCATTGTTTTTCACCACAATTATACCAACACAACTGTGCAAAACATCCAATTTGAAAAATTGGGGGCGCTGTTCAAAAAAATGTGCCATAATGCTTAAGGTGGCACTGGAACATTTCAACAAAATACGACATGTCTTCTCGGCAAAGTGATGTCTAGGAAGAAGACAGATATATGTTACAAATAAAATACATACCCAAAACAATTGGGGCATTTATAAGAGGCCAACGCTATCCAGGTACTCTTTCGGCTAATGTTTGCATTTGCCGTCGTAACTTTAATCAACAAATGTGTATATTAACTACATGAATATCTAGACTTGTGTATTGCTATTAAAACCACCAAAGGTTACAGAACGCTGTCAACCCACATATTCAAAGACCTCTATTCCATTCGTCGCTGGCAGTCATAATTATAAAAATCTGCTGCTTAACCCATAAGGGCGCTCGCTGATTTGGGCTTAATCATTTAGGAGAGGACTAATGATAAAAAGCTTACAACATGCGAAAATATTAATTTTGACAAACTGTACCAGGGGTCTCGTTAATCTGAACGATGATTCTCAATATGATATTGGAATTGCCTTTTACCCACTGCAATTTCTATCACCAATCGCAATTAATACATACAACCAACAATAATATTATCACTCTAGTATATAATTCAACGGAGAAAGAGAAATTCCACTAGTATCGGTCTGAATATGAAGTAGCGCTTTTAGTGACGGGTGGTGCGGATATTCATTATTTGGAATGGAAGTGGAAGTTTGTAGTTAAATGAGTGTGGAGAGTATAGTCTTGTCCGCTTGAAAGCAAGTAATGGCGCCACCATAAATACCACATTATTACAAAGTTCGCAATTCAATCCGATTCCGATATATCGATTTAACAATTTCCAGTTGTTTACCGTGTGTTAATCCTAAAACACTTGCAAAGTGGTGAACTTACTTCTATGTATGTTCCCTGTGACTTATATATACAATCCACCCCCAGCCGCATAAACGAACACGGCAAGGATAGATGTTAGAGTAACAAACCAGCAATAGCTTCTCACCATGGAAGCGAAGGACATAATCGCCAACATTTGCAGCTTCGTAGTCTACAAAACTGAAGACGAAAATTGAACTGTAGTTTGTGATAAAAAGAGGACATTCAACGTAAATTATCGCAAGGTTTAGAATCTTTCAGGACTGGGTCCCTGTGGGTATGTAGAGGAAATAGTTCTTTAAAAAGTTGCAACGAGAGATTTGTGAAGCACCCAAATATGGTGACCATACTAGTAATTCATATAGATTAGACCTCAAAAGATTTCTTACCATTTTATTTTTCGGCAACAGAAATGGTCTTCAAACGGAGAAAAAGGGTGATTTTGATTTTGATTTGTATATACTTATTTCAATAGAAAACATCTGCTGAATTTATATTTGCTCCTCTACGATATTAGAAATTTTCACAATTTGGTGTAACAAGAAACATTTCTCCGCTTAACGCTTTCGTATGGGTATCTTTTTTTGATGAAAGCCTTTACATCAGGAGGGCCACAAATCAGTACTTTAAATTTTTTGTAGGGGACACTGATTGCGAAAATCTCTCGTCGCACCTTTTAACATTTATTTTTAACAGTCCATGAAATATATTTGTTTTGTTTGTTTTTGTTTGTTGGAAATTTCCAGGGTTGTTTACGTAAATCTGCAAGATGTTATGGATTCCCAAGTTCTATTTACGAGAGATGGTGTCTGCATATTAGATTGGTGACCCGATCATAGAATCCATGAAGAAGTGCACATAATGCAATATTACATATATTGTCAATCGCTAATAAATTTAGATGATTTGCCAATAGGTTAATGTGATGTCTATGACCCTCATTATCTTCTTTGTTCCTTGGACAATTATGGCTCTCAAAACATAGGCACCAGCGGGAGTGATATACTTAGATCAGGTTATATGTGGAATTATCTATATGTATTCGTATCTGTTGATTATGTTGGCTATGGATTATATATACTTTAAAAAATTTTTGATCTATCGAGTTCATGTGATTACTTTTATTTCTTGTGCTGTAAACCTCTCGTCGTCTTTGAAGCATAATGCTTTAAAGTTAGGAATTAAAGTGCCTATTTGTGACAGAGAGACATGTGGATGAATTGGCTTCCATGACTGCTTTTGCCAGCTACTGCAGAATTGTTATCGAGAGATCAACAGATTCCTGCCTAATGAATGGAAATATTGCAAGGTGTATATTTGTATTTTCCATAGCCGTAACTGATGAAAAAATAGTGGAACTTCAAAGGTGCAAAATCTACTACCATTTGACATCCTGGATTAGAAGCGTCATTTAAACTTGTTACATTTTGTAACATCCGTCCAAGTTGTAGTTATGAGTTTTTGTATAATAGTCTTGCTCGTACTTGATGTATCCTTTTTGAACATTCAAATTCGTGAACCACTTTTCCAACGAAAAAAAACTTAATATTGTTGTATATTAAAATTAAATTTCTGCATAGGTTCGTTTTTGTGGTTACCTTGACACAGCAACCGATTGCCTTTTAATATGCCCGATAGAAAAAAAAGCTCTAACAAATTGGTACAATAAGTCCCGTGTGTTAAATTTTTCGTTCTGCAAAATAAAGGAATCCGTTAGCAACATGTATGCACGTTTATTTTCGAGAGTCTATTACCGTAACAACAATGGGCGTGATAGCCATCCAACAGTAACGCCAGAAAGACGGCGGCATATAACCAATCAAGAACATATGTCTCCGCATGAAACGATGTGATCCTGTATGAATAACAGAACAAGCAACATCTAGTTCACATAAATGAAAAAGTGTGCATATCAGTCGTGGGTTCTCATAGTGTCGAAATCAGCATTAATGCAGTTCCTGAGAACCGCGTTTTGAAAGTTTGAGTTACCATGAATTGTGTAATTAAATAAATAAAAGGAAATGGCTGTTTTAAGTGGGTAGGTTAAGACAATGAATGGTTTACTAACGACGACAGTATTAAATACCAGAAATCAAACTGTTTTCTTTTCAAAATGGCCACTGAATGTGATTCGATTTTTTGTCAACCCCAAATTTTGATTCGCTGGTGCTCTATAGGAGTCGAATACGTATTCGCTGCATGAAACCCGTTGATTTCTAATGTTGTATGGTGGAGATTACTCTAGCTACGGTATTTTTACTATATTTAAAATGAATGATGCCGATGATGCCACGATGATAAGATAATTATGGCGGTGATGATAGATGGCAATACACGATGGAATAAGGAACATCCATCGAGGACGAGGAGGAGGAGGAGGAGGAGGAACGTCGACGACGATGACGATGTCTAATGATGATGAAGACGACGAAGATGACGATGTCTATCTGCCTTGTGTTTATTTACAAACCATGTCCAATTTGTATACAAACGACTCGACTTCCTAAGCGTTAAAGTGGGAAACATTCACGGTTGCATTATCTTCTTTGTTACAATAATAGCGCAGAGACTGACCACGATGTCCAACGAATTCAGAAAATTTACACCTCTTCAAATTTGGCTCCTTAAATTAATATGTTAATAGTCGCTAGCCAATATGTTTTAACTCATTTTTTCATTGCAAGAAAAACTAAATTTTCACAAGAATAAATAACATTAGAAGGAACACAACAGGGTAGTTCCATGTTATATAAATAGTATGCATGTTGTAACACACAATAATATGGCTAGAAGACTGTTCAAAATTGAGCTAAAATATTTAAAATGTAACTGGAATTTTTCATAACTTAAAGATTTTGGAGGATAAAGTGGCCCTATTTTATCAAATTTCTCATTACATATATAGTTCCTATCTTTTAAAGTAATGTACACTTGAAATATATGTACCAAACTTGAAACAAATTAACAATTAAATGGGAAGATAACTCATTAAAATTAACATCATCTAAACAATTTGGAAAGCATACCGCTTATACAACACCTTCCAAAGAAAATATCAATTTGTTCATGAAAGTACGATTTTTTAAAATAGATGTCTATATTAGTTTAATTATTTAGTTTGCCAGAATATCAAAGTTAACATCAAAGAAATCAAACTTTCGCAATATGTTTACAAGTGATTTTGGAACACGGTGTTGACTAAGGGGTGGGTGTTAAACACCCCGCAGAATATTATTATAAAGCAATAGATGATTTCAATTTTGGTATACCCGTTTGATAACATGGTCTCACGTGTATTACTGCCTTCAACATAACCTGTATGGCGTCACAATGACGTCAAAGTTCACAAGTCGGCAAAGTGGTCATTTCCACAGACCACATCAGAGTATATCTGAAAAAAAATGAAATTTTTGCATTAAAAAAAATGTAGAATATTGGATTTTCATGCGGGTTTTTGGGGGGGGGTGGCCCAAATGATAAGTGGAAAATTACTAGTTTTTTAATCACCTATAATTTTACAGCCATACAGTGCACAATATTTAAAACAAATGAACTAATACCTAAATGTTAATGCAGTATCATTTTATAGGCGAAGAATTGTCCTCGAGGTCGGAAAAACTAAATAATATCGCCCATTTTTTTATTTTTTTGTCCCGCCCTCGCGGGAGATCATTATGAACCCATAATGATACTACACATTTCTATCTATTAACTAAAAAACTTGAATTTTATTTGTTTGTTTGTATAGGTTTTTAAGTTAATATGCCCCTATTTATGTGTTTTTTGTATGCTGATTAATGAAGATAACAAGAATTCATTAGCTTGCTCATTATTGCAAGAATAATGGGCAATAAACTGACCATCAAATTCTGCTTTTCAATAATGGTATAGTAGAGGAGTATAACCACTACCCACCAATCGACTTCGACGCTAACCACCGGTGAGGGTGCTACCTTCACATGTGTTTCGCCCAAATTAGCAGAAGGTGTGAATAATAATTGGAAGACTTAACGAAAGTGTTTAAGGTTTTAGTCAGCACCGAGTTAAATTTTTACCTTGGGTGGTAACTCCTCGCCCTTTGGTATGCGAGGGTTAATGGCACTACCCCCCCCCAAAAAAACTCTTTGTACAAATCGTCGCTGGGCGGAAAAACCTCATATGTGCATTTGACCTTTAAAAGCAAAACCTCACGTAGTAAAAACGGTAACACAAAACCCATATTCCTTTTCGAGAGAACCAAAACTACATAATTTGCGCTGTATGCCAGCAAACAAAACGTTTCCTTTCTAAATATATTTACAATTATTTTACTCCAGATTCTGAAATAAAGTGCCATATTATTTACCTATCATATTGGATGAAATTCAATCTATAACCCGATTTGACAAAATGCCATATGATTTTAGCATTGGGCCCACTTTTTACATATGATGTTTTGCATTTGACCTCTGGAGGACATATGAGGTTTTTTTCCGCCCAGCGACGAAATGTTCAAACTACAAAACTGTGATAATTCTTTTTCACGACGCACAGACCGTATGTTCAATAAGTCCAAGTAAAATTAAAACCCAATTAAAATGTGAAATACCATGACCAATCCCTTCATGAAGTATAGAAAGGTAAATTTCACCGCTTTTCTCTTAAATCTTGATAGACCTATTATCGTTTTGATCACTGAGGCATCTTTTTCCCAGCGAATACTTATTCGTTCACAATTTATCTGTGGTGGGTGCCCCTTTGAGATATTTGACCCGCAAATAAGCTATCGAATCGTATTCGATTGATGTGAAACCCGTTTTATACAAATGCGGTTTAATTCGAACTGCGGCTATTTTGGTTTAGGAGATGTAATTTCACTTTTATTTTTGGGTACAATTAAAGAGTCCATAAATGCCAACCAGAATCAACTATTAACCAATTTGACCCAAAAAATCAGATTCTACCTAGTTCGGAACAACTACTATATGTTTCAAAAGAGAGAATATATGAAATTTTTCCTTTCTTGAAAATCCCTTTCAATCGCAAACTGGGTCATTGTTTCATGATTAAATTCCCAGTATTGTTTTTGTAAACCAAACAACGTGGCCCAGAAACAGTTTAGCCGCCTAATATCGTATGATCGCGACTGATCAAATTCCACGTAGACTTAAAACATAACTAATTTCAAGAAATTATTACAGTATTTTCTCCTACCCTTCGTCAAGTTTTAAGTATTTCAAAATATTTTGATGGCACCTGATGTCTGTTAATCAACAGTATTTGTCTAGTGTACTTTTGAGTTTTGTGAAGTGTCACCACTGA
>JAMKCH010053268.1:0-10582 GCA_023653785.1 Ophioderma brevispina
AAGGCTTTTCATTTTTCCGCAGTATAAAGGATACGGGTATAATAATTTTGCGAGCGACGGAGACGCCAAAGTTTGACAGTTTGCTCCAAATTAACTCATTCAAAAGAAAGTGTTTCAGTGAGTTGTACTCCCTTTTTGATATTCCGTGCTTTACGCAAGCTAGCACTGTACTGCAACTTGCACAGATGACTTGACTGTTTTTTTAGTTGTAGGCTTTTGGTAAAGATTTTTGTTAAATAAACAATGGGTCTATGTAAATACATATCAGCGATACAGTAAGGTAATGTAATCGGGGGCAGTCTGATGTAACACGGATGTTAATGTCAGCGTGCAATGGATGGGTGTAACAAAATGTATAATTATTGTTTGTGGTGGCCTTTTTTCAGTCCAATAATTCTATCGATATTTTCCTTGGTAAGTAGCCTCCTCTCATGCTACTGGAACGGCTTGGTCACATGGTTGGAAGATATCGGTATTGGGAAAATACACTTTAGTCATATGGTCAAAGTAATTTGAACCACACAGTAGAATTGAAGATTTCTTTTATCGCGAACGAGGGAAAGAGACTACGCCAAGGCGCCAAGGACATAACATTCGAAATTGTTCAACTGCAGCACAATAACAATAGACAGTGTAAAAGAATGTGAAGGTGTTACGGGCCCCGATTCTTGAATTTATCATTAGCTCCATTGTTCGCTTGAGCATGCATTGTTGATGGTTTAATATGTATATACATTGACATTTTATTCATTTTTCTAAATAATGTGCACTCTTTTTTCATGTGGGGACACAGCTTTCCTGGTAAAAAATAATAGTGTTTAATTTCGTGAAGGAAAATAAGTATCCCCAGGTCTGTAGCACGAATATTTAATTAAAAGGACAAACTTTGTATCATGTACATAAGCCTATTAATGAACAAGATTGTCGTATACATGAGTGCCTTTTATAAAAGATATGGACAGAATAAGGCGACCCAATTGGCGTATCTGACGTAATCTGTATAAAAAGTATGATAACGGAATAAAAAAGTGTAATCCAATCGGTGCACTAATCCTGTTTCGTTTCGTTTCGTCGAATAGAGCTAGGTCTTCCAGCCTTCGGATTACGGGAGGCCATCTTGCGGGAAGGGCAAAGCCATTCCAAATTCTGGAGACTTTCTAAATTTTAAAAGACCGACATGGCATGTTGGCTATGTAGTGCATTAAAAGTAGGGGTAACACTCTGAATAGAACAGTACTTTGAGGTCAAGTATTATGAAATTGATCTGAATGCCGAATATTACAGGGAACTAAACCACCTTTTGTTATAGGTATGCATGAGTGAGGTTGAAAGACCTATATAATTAAGCCCGCCTGTGAATATAAGTGCTATAGTGGGATTAAACCTATGTGTCACTCTAGTACTATTCCGAATGGTATGGGATGAATGGGGGCGGAGTGGGGGGTGAGGGGGTGGGTGGGGCAGGAGGTAGAATTAAAATTTCCACGCTAAATCTTTTGGAAAATGTAGTCAGAGCAGGAACAGAATTTCTATGCTTAATGAAAGCATTCAAGTTAATGTTAACGCATTCATAGCTACACGAACTCTCAAAAACATTGTGACTAATCGTGCTGCAATGGTTATTCAATGTAACATCCATGTAACAGCTATGGCAAGTATTTGGCACATGAAAAAGCGAAAAACCTAGTTTTTTCGCCGAACAAAAACCTGGTTTTTCCACCGAAACAAAAACAGGGTTTTTCACTGAAAAACCAGGTTTTCTCGAAAGAGAAACTAGGTTTATTCAAAAACCTAGCTTTTCAATCGAAAAACCTGGTTTTCGATTAAAAACCAGGTTTATCAAATTTGTGATGAGCTAGGTTTTTGAAAAACCTAGTTTTCGACAGAAAAAACAAGGTTGCTCGACCGATAAACTAGTTTATCAAAAAACTAGCTTTTCTAATCTAAAAACTGGTTTTCAAATCGAAAAACCTGGTTTTCAAATCCGATAAGCAAAGTTTCGAAAAACCCCCAGGTTTCAATCGGAACACAAACCAGGTTTATCAAGCATAAAACTAGGTTTTTCAAAAACCTAGCTTTTCGAACGATAACTGGTGTTTCAATTTGAAAAACCAGGTTTACGAATTTTGAAAAAGCTAGGTTTTGTGAAAAACCTAGTTTCGCGGCCGAAAAAACGGTTTCTCGAAAAACGGGTTTTTCAAATATGATATGCAAGGTTTTGAAAAAACTGGTTTTTCGATCGAAAAACAGTTTTCAAATTTGATAGGCAAGGTTTTTGAAAAGTCCCGGTTTTCAATCGAAAAACAGTTTTCTCGACTGATAAACTAGGTTTTTCAAAAACCTAGCATTTTTAAAATCGAAAAACTGGTTTTTCAAATGAAAAACTGGTTTTCAATCGAAAAAACCAGGTTTTTCAAAAACCCTGCGATCAATTTTGAAAAACCTGGTTTTTCAAATCGAAAAACTGGTTTATCGATTCGAAAAGCTAGGTTTTTGAGAAACCTAGTTTATCAATCGAGAAAACCGGGGTTGTTCGATCGAAAAACCTCGTTTTTCACATTTGATATGAAGGGTTTGAAAAAACTGGTTTTTCAATCGAAAAAACCAGGTTTCTCGATGATAAACTAGGTTTATCAAAAACCTAGCATTCAAATCGAAAAACATGGTTTTGCAAATCGAAAAACCTGGTTTATCGATTCGAAAAGCCAGGGTTTGATAAAACCTTACTTATCAGCGAAAACCTGCTTTTTCGATAGAAACACTCGTTTTCAAATTGATATGCAAGGTTTTAACAAAAACCTGGTTTTCAATCGAAAAAAACAGGTTTTCGACTGATAAACTAGGTTTTTCAAAAACCTAGCTTTCAAATCGAAAAAACATGGTTTTCAAATCGAAAAACCTGGTTTTCAAATCGAAAAACAGGTTTTTCAAAAAACCCTGATATCAAATTGAAAAAACCTGGTTTGCAAATCGAAAAAACCTGGTTTATCGATTGAAAAAGCTAGGTTTTTGAGAAACCTAGTTTATCAGTCGACAAACATGTTTTCGATTTCGAGTCTCTCGTTTCGAAAAACCTAGTTTTTCAAATGTGATATATACAGGGTTTTTGAAAAACATGGTTTTTTCAATCGAAAAACAGGTTTCTCGACATGATAAAACGTAGGTTTTCAAAAATCCTAGCATTCAAATCGAAAAACATGGTTTTTCACCCACCGATCGGAAAAACCTGAGTTTTTCAAATCGAAAAACCAGGTTTTTCAAAAACCTGCATATCAAATTGAAAAAACCTGGTTTTCAAATCGAACAACAGGCGTTTATCGATTCGAAAAGCTCGGGTTTTTTTTGAGAAAAAACCTAGTTTATCAGTCGGAAACCTGGTTTTCGATCGAAAAACATAGTTTTAAAATTGATAGTTGCAGGGTTTTTGAAAAACCTGGTTTTTCATCGAAAAACCAGGTTCTCGACTGATAAAATAGGTTTATCAAAAAACCAGCACTTTCAAATCGAAAAAAATGGGTTTTCAAATCGAAAAAACCTGGTTTGTCAAATCGGAAAAACAGGGTTTGTCAAAAAACCCTTGCATATCAAATTTGAAAAACTGGTTTTTCAAATCGAAAAACTGGTTTATCGATTCGAAGCTAGGTTTTTGAGAAACTAGTTATCAATCGAGAAAACCTGCGTTTTTCGATCGAAAACCTAGTGTTCAAATTGATATGCAGGGTTTTTGAAAAAACTGGTTTTGCAATCGAAAAAACCAGGTTGCTCCACTGGAAAATAGGTTTATAAAAAACTAGCATTTCAATCGAAAAACCGGTTTTCACATCGCAAAACCGGTTTTTCAAATCGACAAACCAGGTTTGCAAAAAACCTGACATATCAATTTGAAAACACTGGTTTTTCAAATCGAAAAACCGGTTTATCGATTCGAAAAGCTAGGTTTTTGAGAAACCTAGTTTATCAGTCGACAAACATGGTTTTTCGATCTTCGAAAAACCTAGTTTTTCAAATTTGATATGCCAGGGTTTTTGAAACTGGTTTTCAATCGAAAAACAAGGTTTCTCGACTGATAAACTAGGTTTATCCAAAAACCTAGCATTTCAAATCGAAAAACCGGGTTTTTTCAAATCGAACAACAGTGTTTTTCAAAAACATTTCTATCAATTTGAAAAACCTGGTTTTTCAAATCGAAAAACATGGTTTATCGATTCGAAAAGATAGGTTTTTGAGGAAACCTAGTTTATTCAGTCGAGAAACCTGGTTTTCGATCGAAAAAACCTATGTTTTTCAAATTTGATATGCAGGGGTGTTGAAAAACCTGGTTTTCAATCGAAAAACAGGTTATCGATTGATAAACGAGGTTTTTCAAAAACCTAGCATTCCAATCGAAAAACCTGGTTTTCAAATCGAAAACCTGGTTTTTCAAATTTGGATAGGCAGGGTTTTTGAAAAACCTGGTTTTCAATCGAAAACCAGGTTTCTCGACTGAGAAACTAGGTTATCAAAAACCTAGCATTTCAAATCGAAAAAACCTGGTTTTTCCAAAATCGAAAAACTGGTTTTCAAATCGAAAAACCAGGTTTTTCAAAAACCCTGCATATCAAATTGAAAAACCTTGGTTTCAATCGAAAAACCTAGGTTTATCGATTCGAAAAGCTAGGTTTTTTGAGACTAGTTTTATCAGTCGAGGAACCTGGTTTTCGATCGAAAAAACCTAGTTTTTCAAATTTGATATGCGGGTTTTTGAAAAAACCTGGTTTTCAATCGATAAAACCAGGTTTTCGACTGATTAACTACCGGTTTAGCAAAAACCTAGCATTTCAATCGAAAAACATGGTTTTCAAATCGAGAACTAGGTTTTTCGGTATTTGCCACAACGAATTTGAAAACCTAGTTATCAAATCGGAAAAACTAGCTATTTCAAAACAGCCGAGTCATCGGGTGTTTAGTTTCGAAAAATCAGCGTACTCTTCATAAAAAGAACAAGTCTATACTTCTGCGAAAACGTTGAACGTGTCATCAAGGAAGATTGATATTGGAAGGGGCAAACCTTTTCCCGACCGCGTGTCGTGATGGGCGCAGCCTTTTTAAAATAGGGCATCTGTTTCTATCTTAGCCCGGTTTCTTAGCTCTTAATTTCATCGTAGAGGCGAAGCTTATTTCTTATTGCAATGCTTTGGTGTCAGTATTGATCTGAATGGATTTGATACTCATGACATTCGAATACTATCCCGGGATTTATGCGTAAATCCGTTTCTCTGAGAAGAAGCGCTGTGTGCGGTGCTGGCGAAGATTGGCGTGCTGGCAATTTATCAGCACCGTCTTTTGCTTGCACAGAGTTCAGAGGGATCCGTATTTGCCGATTGAATGCGCTGCGTCATGAGGCTCCGATATTCAGTGTCTATCGAATGCGAAAGAAACATAATAGAAACGGCACTCAGCCCTGGTGTCATTTCAATCAAGGAGTCCTTTGATAGCCTTGAAGCAAGTGATGCATTGCCCAGGGGGCAGTACTAGTGGTTTGGTTGAGAATTGGTCTTCAGACTCAACACCAGGTTTTTTTTTCCCCCCCCCGCAATAATTAAACTTCACTAAGGAAGAGAACACATGCAAGGTATATCATTCTGTCGGGCACCCCCATGAATTCTGCAACCTTAACGCGTAAGGTTGCAGAATTAATGTGTAGTTTTATTAGGCCCTCACCTAAATTCAGACTGTTAGTGAATCATTTACGTGGATTCATAGCTCCTTCTCTGATTACAATTAAAGACCTAGGCTTAAAATAAAGTTTTGTACGAAAACTCTGTCCATCATCTGTCATGCATGTCCCCAGTGGATGTTTTCATGCAAGTAGTACCCCGCCCCCCGCCCCCCGAGGTACCAGGTGGCAAGATTCGCATTATTTGCCCCTGCCTGCGAATTCTGCAACTTTATCCTGTGGTTTATTCCTTGATGTTGTAGAATTCATATAGCAGGATATTAAATTAAGTAGAATGTAATGTGTAGCAGTGCCGTAGCAAGGGGGGTTCGGGGGTGTTCGATTATACACCCAAATTCAAAAGGTCCACCAATTAACTGTGGCGAGTTAGAAAATAGGGGTTTTAGCTTTTTTTGGGGTCCAAACAGCTCCACTTTATGGAAAAAGTATCTGCACCACTCCCCCCCCAGGAAAAAAATCCTGGCTAGGGCCTGTTGTGTATAGCACCACGATATTCCTAAAAGCATGCCCAAGGGTGCTTATCACCACAAGAGGGCCACAAACACAAGATCAATCCATATGACAAGACTGTAGTAACTGTGACATAATGACCACATTAAATGGTCTAAAAGTGTCACATTAGGGGTCCCATCATGGTTCATGATTTGCTTTCACCTGAAATGATTAAAGGGGCCTTTCGTGATCCCCAGCCTCATTCCCCCGACTTGCCAAAAACGGTTGAAGATTTTTTATATCATCTGAACTGTTAACATTAGAAATCATGTTGTGCCAAATATTTGGCGTGCCAATCGGTCGTGTCTGTAAGTAATTCTGCCATTTTGTATTTTCTGTCCCTGTCAGCCTACAAAATATTTTCTGTGTTTTTTCTGCTGCCTGGGACCCCTAAAAAAAAAGTGGGCAAAATTTTTCTGTCAAATATTTGGCAGGAAGTGTACATCACAAGCACTTTTAGCACAAAGTCCTTACAGGTGGCCCCTTATTTTGACACACTCTGGTAGCCATCTGGGCCGTATTTGAAACCTTTTGGTAATAACTTTAGGGTGTTTTTTTGTTTATTTTTGCTTTTTTCTTTACTTTTGAAAATTTTCTGCCGTTGTCAATTTTTTCTGGGACCCTGCGTCCCATGGTCCTGGTGATTTTGTAGGCCTGCTGTCCTTAAAGGAGGGGTCATTAGTTACGCCGGGGGGGGGGGGGAAGTGGCGGATTTTAGAGGGGTAACACAAAAAAATCTTATAAAGACGGGGAACCCCAATTTTTATTATCAACTGGGGGGGGGCACATGTATTTTCTTTTTCACCACAGTGTTTTTTTTAAACTGAAAAAATGATTGGCATTTAATGCATGCA
This sequence comes from Ophioderma brevispina, assembly GCA_023653785.1. Classification (NCBI taxonomy): domain Eukaryota; kingdom Metazoa; phylum Echinodermata; class Ophiuroidea; order Amphilepidida; family Ophiodermatidae; genus Ophioderma; species Ophioderma brevispina. The sequence goes on from JAMKCH010053268.1 coordinate 7,063, forward strand.
TTTGTTCATGCACTACTGATTTTAAATGATTTTTAAAACAACTGACATCTATACTTTAATTCTACATGTACAGCACTGATTTTGGTCCATTGCCAACTGAACACCTTACAAAATGTGCAAAGAGAATATGCAGATTTTCACTGTCTAATAATCCAAGTACTACTATAACCCACTAAATGCAAGACACATCAGCATTGCTAGATTTTCACATCTGTACTTATTTTTAATACTTTCAAAGCTTCGCTGCAAATCTACTTTAGAAATAAAGGGTGCATGCAGTATCCTTTATGGGGGAATTAATGGTTGGCAGAGGTAGGAAAAATACATATGGACTAAGGCCGCAGTCGAGTCCCTTATTTTAATTTTTTTCCGGCGAGGATACATTATGATCCCATAAATAATCCTGCACAACCCCTTTATTTCTATTCTATAACCGACAACAGCGTATAATAATTAAAGGTGCATTCGCGACCCATTCTTGGCGATACAGTTTGCACTATATTGTTTGGTCTAAATATACCTTTTCTTCTACATTTAATACAGCAATATTGTAAATGATCTGAGCTTATCATGGTGCAATTTTCACAAGCAGTGGTGTTAACTTTCAGTTTTTGACCTTCTATTTCTCTCACTACATTCAATGAAGAATTTCAAAATATTTTTGCTAACAACCTCCTTACTTTTCTTTTGGATTTGGTGGTCAGTTTTGTGGTCCCAAATTGGCACTTGTCGTTATAAACCACGCAAATATCTACTTTTCTCAAAAGCCTGTGTACTTTTCCCCCCTGCATTGAATTCCCATTTTTTGTTTTATTATTATTATAGACAAGTGTTCCCACCGCATTAATGCTATTGTTGGTTTTCCACATTTTCTTATCTTCTCTCATCATGTCCGGAGACGGGTCATGCAAGTCAGCGTTTCGGAGGTGGACATTTTCGGTTAACAATGATGCCCCTTATTTATAACAAAATGTTGCTCCTTATTATTTAATAATTCTCCTCTCTGTTTTTGTATATTGCATACACTATATGCTTTATATTTAGTTTGCAAAAGAATCCTTGAATCCTTCGCCTCTTTAAGATTTTGTGCGCAATTCACATTAAATGTTTTACTTTTCTGTTTTAAAATTTTTCATCACTCTGATCCTCAACAATGAACTGATAGTGTTTATTTTTTAAAGAGAAACAATGGCCATGTTTTGAAGCTTTCTTAAAGTTGAACATGCCTTACCCTCGTACTTGAAATAAAAGTTTAAAAATACACCAAATATATTTCAAATTATCCATACACGGCATACCTTCCGTTACCCCTGCCACATCCGAAACACATTTGTCACTTCCGAAACAGTGTGAGTTTTAAACATCATCAGCTTTTACTTCGCGTAATAGACATCTCTTTCTGCTGACTCTGTATCGTGATTAGAGTGATGCTCACATGTTAGGATGACACTCGCCAAGGTGCTACACAAGTCAACTTTAAGATTCCCTGAGACTTGATTTTTTTTTTGTCTCGAATGACATGATTTTGTTTTAACAAACAATGTAAATTGCTTGCTCATTTTTGGAGCTTGGAGCCTTCGGTGTTGACTGTGATTGTTTTGTCCTTGGAAGGAAACATTCAAATGATAACAATGATTTAATACATCTTGGATAAATTTGACTAATTATAGTGTATTCATGTTTATTTGTTACTTTTTGTGCCATTTGATAGACATGCCCGACCCATAACATGTCTTTGTGACAGAATGTGTCCTAAATTTTTTGTTTTACAACTAAGAGTTATGATTTCCTTAAATATCTTAAGATAAATAACACAATAGGTTTAGCTTTGACCCAACCAGTCAACATATTGTGTGCATGTTTTTATAGAAATAACCAAATTTATTCATTTTGTTTCGGAGGTGACATTTTTTGTTAACATGCGTATAACAACATTATTGCAAACGGCTTACTTGTGTTATCATAATGTTCAACCATATGGATACATCTTGTTTTTTTTGCCATGACTTGCTTGGGATTAAATTCTAAGCTGATATCACCAACAAGAAGATCCATATTCCTTTCGTTCTCAAGAATAGAAATAACACCATTGCAAGTACAATACTTACAATGTCTTTTTCCTTCCCACATTTTTTTTTCCAACCCTCGATATTTGGACAACAAATAGTACAGTCGTAAGCACATTTATTCAGAGAAAATAAGTACACAAACCCAAGTACAAGGTGTGCTTACATTGTGCTTTGCCAGGTTTACTGATTTGTACTTGTTTTTTCAAGTAACAAATTGTTATGATTGTGCTTGCCTTAAGTACATTTTTTAAAGCACAATGCAAGTACATTTTGCACAGCGTCAAAATATTGTACTTAAACTGTCTTGCCAAAGTGTTTGCTGTTGTTCCAAATATCGAGGTTGGGAATGTGTCTTAGCAAGTACATTTTAAGCACACTCAAGAAATGTACTTGCATTGTGGCTCTGCAATGTGTTGCTGCGTTCCAATATCGGGTTGGAATGTGTCTTGCAAGTACATTTTAAGCACACCTGAGATAAAGAATTACACTGTGCTTGCAATGTGCTTGCGGCTGTCCCAAATATACGAGGTTTGGAATGTGCTTTAGCAGTTACATTTTAAGCACACTCGAGAAATGTACTTGCCATCGTGCTTGCAATGTGCTGCTGCGTTCCAAATACGGGGTTGGATGTGTGGCTTAGCAAGTACTTTTAAGCACACCCCGGAGAAATGTACTTACACTGTGCTTGCAATGTGCTTGCGGCTGTTCCAAATATCGAGGTTTGGAATGTGCTTTAGCAAGTACATTTTAGCACCACTCGAGAAATGTACTTGATATTTGCTTGCTATGTGCTTGCTGCTGTTCCAAATATCGGGGTTTGGATGTGTCTTAGCAAGTACATTTTAAGCACACAGAGAAATGTACTTACACTGTGCTTGCAATGTGCTTGCGGCTGTTCCAAATATCGAGGTTTGGAAAGTGTCCTTAGCAAGTACTTTTAAGCACCACTCAAGAAATGTACTTGCATTGTGCTTGCAATGTGATTGCTGCTGTTCCAAATATCGGGGGTTGGAATGTGTTCTTAGCAGTACATTTTCAGCACACTCGAGAAATGTACTTAAACTGTGATGCACAAATTGTGCTTGCGGTTTACAAAATCGAGGTTGGAATGGACTTTAGCAGGTACATTTTAAGCACACTCGAGAAATGTACTTGCATCGTGCTTGCAATGTGCTTGCTGCTGTTCCAAATATCGGGGTTTGGAATGTTGTCTTAGCAAGTTACCATTTTAAGCCCACCCGAGAAATGTTATTACACGGGCTTGCAATGTGCTTGCGGCTGTTCCAAATATCGAGGTGAGGTTTGGATGTGCCCTTGCAAGTACATTTTTAAGCAAACTCAAGAAATGTAATTGAATTGTGCTTGGCCATGTGCGTGCTGCTGCTCAAAATATCGGGGTTTGGAATGTGTCTTAGCAAGTACATTTTAAGCACACTCGAGAAATGTACTTA
>JAMKCH010053269.1:0-10236 GCA_023653785.1 Ophioderma brevispina
GGTGTTTTGGGGTCATTATTTTAAATCGGAGGGATTCATTGGTTCCTCAGAACCCTGCTTTGCACACAGTAATTTGTCCCAACCTACATGAATTTTGTCAGACTCAAGTTTGTTATACCCACAAGTAGAGTGAATAGACACTGGGGTTTTACATGATACATCTTTTATTGTCACATTATTATTATTGGTGAAATTACACCCTTCAATGTCCCGAACCATGCTTCCTATATCTGTGTGTTGCCCAACCTCCCTTAGCGCTGGCCCATGGAGTGTGGTTGGGTCGGGCCCCACTCGTTTTCCTGCGGATGTGGGACATTCACATTGTGGCATTCCCGGCGAAAGTGTCCGTATTGTCGACATTTGAAACATTGTACTTGGTCTGCGACCTGCGCCATGGTCCGCTGGCGGGGTGACACTGTGGCCTGGGGAATAAGCAGCCTTCAAACAAAGTGGGGCATTGGGGTGCAAGGTGATTTGTGTGCTGCAACTATGCTGACTGGGTTACTGTTGATGGCCTGGGCCGCCTTTATTTCAATTAGTGTGTCCTGTACATTCTCCAATACTTTTTAAGCAAAGACTATCTGTACTAATTCTGTATATGAAATGCCTGCTACGTTGATATAATGATTGAAGAACTTTCTCTTTGCAGTAGTGTGTTTGCGCCTTCAGGGCAAATTAGGCCGGTGGACATTCACATGACATGCGCTTTAAACTCCGGAAGCAATCCTTGTACAAAATTATGAAGTTCCTCTCCCCCAATTCCAAGTCGCTGACATAATTTTATGATGTCTGGACTATAATTGTACAGACTTGTCCCCAACACCCATTCCTCCCCACCCACACCGCGCAACTTCTGTCGCAGCTGAAACCTATTCGCCGCGGGAGTCGAACTTGACCCTAAAAGCTGCGATAAAAGCATCAGAATTCTGCAAAATGTCCCCTCATGCTCAAGTGAATCTGACCATCGAAGCAGAACCTGAAAAAAGCGCTTCACACATGTCAAACGTCCAATCTGCATCAGTTGAGAATAGTCCGCATATGGTGTAAAAGAGTCAAGCCATAGCACAACATCATCAGTTGGATTGCCATGGAATTTTTGGGGGCGTATAGTATTGGAACGACCAGAGTCTTGATTGGCCGTCAAGGCAGTATCCAATGCTTGCCGGAACATGTTCACTAAATCATCCATGGTCAAATTTAGCTATAACTTTGAGTCTCTATAAGATCATGAAGTTGGTGATGGTATGTAATACATGAAATTGGGATTGGGTTGGAGGTAAACACAAGTTGAGTCTAATCTGAGCCAGGCTGACTAAGACTAAGTGAGGGACTGAGCACTATCATACTCATACTCATAGCAATTTTCTCAAACATTTGATTAACTTGGTGAGTGATTATTATCCATGTTCTGCTCAGTATATTTCAAAATTGTTCGATTCGTCAGGCCTAGAGTTTATACTGGACATACTTTGCATGCATGATTCCAACTACACGCCTACTGTGCAATTACGTACGTACATGTACGTACTGATTTCATACACGTCAGTCTATCGGAGTGAGAAGATAAGCATGTTGAGAGGAAGTACCGGTTGAAGATCGTGATTTTTCTCCACCATGTGTTACGTTTGCGGGGGTTTCACTCAAATGGTAGATGCACTGGCTTTAGCACTTCATTAAGAATCAATTTGGAAGTCATTATTTTATTAGATTTAAACTCTTTAATTCTCCTCTTAATCACAAGAGTTTCAATCAAAGTTCAGATCAATTTCCATCAGTCGAATCACTCTCTTTACTTTTTAACCTCTGACCCACACTCTACGGACATCACTCTGACGAATGAGGGCGCTAATCCACTACCACCAGCAGTGGTTCAATGCCACAGTATATACTGGCATCATTTATCATACTTACAGTTGAACCAAGCTGGAAAGCCTTGGACTTGTGAAATAACAAGCCATTATAATTGTACCATCTTTGAAACCTATTAGCCTATGCTTCCAGCTCACAATGGGCAGATATTTCTTTCCTTTGGGTTTCCTGCACACGCTGTTTGACCCCTTCCATTGTCTCCTTTTATTATTTTTAGAGCAATTTTAAGCATTGCGACACAATTTTGACACTGCCTTTAAGTATTGAATGCCAAATCTATTACCGTCCCCAATCAGAAAAATCCATTGTCGGAATCTTGCCATATAGCCAAAAGGTATAATTTGTATATGTTATAAGCACCCTATATGCCTATTCCCACAGAAAGACATGTAAAACTAGATTTTTGATGAAAAATCATATTGCCCGCAAATGAAATTTCAATCAAATTACACAGGATGTTTCTAGTGAAAAAATCTTAAATTATCAAAATGTGGTTAGCCCGTGATATTTTTTTGTTTTATTCTCATTTTGGTCATAATAATGAGACCTTCAACAGCTGTGTTGGAAAGGGTTTTTGATGTTTCATCAACATTTGCTGCCGATTGTATGGAGTTCTAATAAACTTGTTTAAGCTCCTCAGAAGAACGTTTGTGTGTTGACTTTGTTCTGAGTATATGAAATAGTTTAGGTACAGGTCCACTTATAGTAATTGTTCCAAACTTCCTTTCGAAATTTAACTGTTTTGACTTGCCACTACTGTCTTTCCGATTCACTCGTACACATTGCCATCATTTTCATTGAAATTTTTTCTCACTTTGCCACAATCCACTGTCTATCACACTTTCTGTCATTCACTTCTAACTCTCAAATTACTCTTGCTTTCCTTTGTGGCTCTTTAACAGCACGTCTTTGCTCCTGCTTATGTTGGGTTCATTATTGTCTGTTCTCTTTCTTAAAAGTCGCTTATTCTTTTTGTGATGGTCATCACTTGCAAAATTTGTCCAACTCTGTCTTTGGAAGAGATTTCAATAATTACTTGTTTGTTAATGTGTAACTAGAATGGCTTCGTTTGACAGGACTGTAGCATTGGGCCTGTGAATGCACGCAAAAAATCACGGCAAAAACACGGCCCCTGCCCCAATACCCTTTTCAGGTTTTTTATTATGCTTTGGGAGCGCTGACTGTACACTGCCTTACATATCGTCCGTTTGCTGATCCTCCTTCCCAGAATGTGCCACCGGCAAAGTGTTCAGATCACATTCTTTATAATATACAATTGAAATGCAGCTAAGCATAGCTCATTATGACAGCTGATTGATAATGATTCCTGGGAACGTTTTTGCACCAGTTGCTCCAAAATACAATCCATTCGACAAATTCATCAGCAAAGGGCTTTTGTTGGCCATTCTGACTTGCAGTATTTCAGAAATAAAACATATAATTGGTGGCTTTAAAAAACATATTCATTTCTAGTATGTGTCCTTTTCTGAAATGCACCAGAGGGGAATCATTGCACGTTTTCTCAGTAGGCCTAATCCCAAGACTTTACAACCTGCCAATTGAAATCATTTCATATAGTAGATCAATTGATGGTAGAGTAAGGGCGGAGGAGTTGGACGTGTCCATTATTCAAAATAGGGGAAAGAAATACCCAGAAAATCTTCGATCTCTTCCTCGCATACAAAAGGATCGGATGAGATGAAACTGGCCAAACTACAAATAAAGTTACGTGTTCGTCCAGCTAATACTTTGTATGGTATACTAGTGTGTGATGCATAGTGTGTCAACACCAGAATTGATTTTAAACATTGCCCTCCAACAACTATCATAATTTAAGAAGGCCTTCCGTCACCTGATATGTTACGATGCAGAACCTTTATAGTCACTCTTCATAAATCAGCTTCACCGGCTTTTCACTAAAACTATTCTGGATTTTAGTTTGCGCTTTCTTTGAAACATTTTTATTTTTTTTCATTTTTTAGATAATTACTTTCATATTGAATTGGGCTCCATAACAGCTCAGGGTGACTATCTGGCTCTATAGCGCATATCATACCACAAATACACGGACTAAAGTTTTTTATATACTAATCCCCTCAAATCATACCTCCACCTACAAAAAAGTGTAGAGGCAATTCCACTATCAACTGGAAACTAGTATAATGTTAAGTGCTGATTTTTGTCCTGATAAGTTTATGTTTTGGTTCTGGTATTCGTCTCAAAAAAGGTAAGTCTGTGTTCATCTAAAACAGTATCATTGCCACCAAGCAAGAAAATTATGTTGAACTGATGCCTTTAAAAGAACTATCATGGGAAACATATTTCCGGGTGGTAATTCTTGAGCAATAGGTCTTCCAGTTGCGGTTGATGACACTTTAGGGTCATCTCCCTAGCCAAGCACTGCATACAACACGAATACAGTGGAGTAGGTTAGTATCGCCGAATCCCCCCCGATCAGATTTGCCAGGTGAGTAGTGGTCATCTTCTCAGGCATGATATTCATTGTATTGTGGAAGCTGGCTGAATGTCTTTGAGCTTGCAGTATGCGTCCGGCAATTCCAATCAAAGTGAAGCCCCGCAGGAAAAATTGGTTGCAGTTCCAGAATTTTTCCTCCTGGACCATGGTATTTAAGTTTGCCCAATTTTCCTTGAATTTTGGGTACAAGTTAAGACCGTAGTCTTGTAGTAATATTATGAAACTTTTGTTTCTGTCTTGGCCCTGTCAACATGGTCGAGTGGATCTTGCTAATTTTTTTATCCCACCTTGTCAGATTCTTTTATGGATTTGCAGGTTGTACTTATGTCCTCAAGAATGTCTTACAAGTGTCAAGTGTGTTTGGTCAGACTGTCCCCATATTTCGCATTCCCAAAAGAAATAATTCTGATCATCTGTGTTCAACAAGAATGCGTCAAACATTCCAACAATATTTGGGGGTCTCATCACTTTGTAAGGCTAAATGAGGTTGAAGGCCAAACAATCAAGCGAGTAGAGATTGTGAGACAACAAGCATTTCATGGCAATGTTCCAACTGTTACGTTTCGGAATCTACTACAATTAGCTTTGGCAAGTTTTAAAACACCACTTCGATAGTGGCGGGGAATTTTCTCCTGTGCCACATGGAGGTCCAATAATTCCACCCCTTGCCGGGTTGTCAACTGGTGATTAGCCCCACCATCTTCATCTTAAATCTCTGCCATCTTTGTGCACCAGTTATAACTCTGTCGATAAGGGTAGCATTGACTGTCAATAAAGTAAATTTTTATTCCTTTTACATTGATTTTAACTTCCCTGTTGTGAGCCTTAACAACATGCAATGTACATGGCCCATTTAAATGCTGTTTCTTACCAATGTGCTTGCCTCCACATTCGCGGATATCTTTTCATATTTGTTTAACAGTCCCCGGTCTCATTGTCATAATTTTCTCGATCTAGTTGTAGTGGTTGGGATCACTTCTGCATAAAATTTTCCTCAACCCTCATCTTTTCAGCCGGACTATTATTGTGCTGCAACCCTCAATTACATGAAGGTCCACTTCATCTGGCAAAGAAAGTGCTATATTATGAACTGGGGGTTATAAACTAGAGGACATATTTAAATCAATAGGAATACTTTACATTTCTCTTCTAGTTGTCCCACCTATTGCATCGGTATTTCCGAACGACCGATAATACGCTTTCCGAATCTGAATCGGCATCGGTGAAATTTTCTTCATTTAACCCGATCGATGAAACCATCAAATCTTTGATTATGACAAAGCAATAGTCTGGCTTCATTTTAGGTTCCCAATCCTTTCAAACTCGCCTACTTTACGTAATGGGCTAGCAATCCACTTTTCCTCCCGACCTTACATTTTCTATCGATACACAATCTGTTGCGCTCCAATTGGTCAAACTCAAGGTACAAAATTCAATGTTATTCAACACACATTGTATTGAGTTGGCACTTTATTTGCTTGTTTTTCATCATGGGAAGTTACACCATAGCCAGTCATCCACCTCTTTAGGGCATAGTATAGTGTCTAGTGATATGGGGGGTTTCCCCAGGTTTATTCCACCTTGTCAGTGACCCAGTCACCGACATACTTCTGTTGACCAATCAGAGCAATAATCAGGTCACTTCTTTCTTTCCCATTAGCCAAGCCTCCTGTTGTGGGCGGGGCATAGTCAGAGAAGTTTGCACACAATTCTATGGCCACCCGTCTTTAGAGCTTACAGCTGTGCCCGCAGTGGATGTGATTATTGTTGAATTGTTGTAATAACATTGGTGGGACTCTTGGTATTTGCGGTGAATCTTGTAGATTTCAGCTGGACTGCAGTAATGCCCAATTGAAATTGTATCAATGTCTTATTAGACGTGGGACGATGCAGTAATATTTACCTCTTATGTAGTACTGTGGGGAACTTAACAAAATAAAGGTACATTCAATATCTGGCTAATATAACACTACAAATTGTGTTCCAGATTTGTATGGTCTATCTCTGAATGTGGCAAGATTTAGGACGGCTATTTCAACTTTGGTTTTACGTAAGAATCTCACTTCCCATTTCCGACTTTTTTCAATCTAATAAAACAATGGAACTATCAATGGATGATAACAAGGTGAGTTAAACGTATACCCTACACAACACATGGGAGATTTATTGATTGTGGTTTGTTATTTTCAGGGGCTGCACCGCTTCGTAGTGACTTGTATAATGCAATTTTTAAAAATCTGAAAATCGGGATCGGATCGGCAGATTAAAAGAGCAATCAATCGGAAATCGGCGTATTCAGAACTTGGGGTGATCAGGTGGACCCTATCTTCCACTATGGATCTGAATAAGCACTAGAAAAAGGCCATAATTTTTCAGTTTCTATTTTGGAAATTCCGTTTTATTTCCAATCCCATTTTCCGTGAATTTTCCGTTTTCAATTTGTATTTGTCCGTTTAAAAAACCATTTTTTTGTCTTTTATATATAGGAGGTCTATAAAGATTTATCAAAACTATCTATGTAGTGGGCCTAACATTAATTTTGCAGATTCTCCACTCCTCGTTTGAAGTACAAGCACGTGTTTACTTCATGTTCGCTTCTGACAGTGACAGTAACAGAGATGTTGAAGACCAGAGTGGTAGGCCTACTGGTGATTTAAAACACTTTTTTATACTATTTTTATTTTATATGAATTTTTTAATTTGTTCTTTTTTTATATTTTTAACTTCATTTTTTGATTTTTTAAAAATTTAATTTTTTTCTACGTCTTGAAATCTGTTTTTCTTTCCTTTTTCTACCGTCCAACTTCTGTGATGGTGTTTTCAGTGTATCAGAAAACTTATGGCTTTTTCCCTAGAATTACAATCCAAAGGCTTCATCAAAATGATTAAATAAAAATAAGTTTCAAGGTAAATAAAACCCTACACAGATGCCAGTCAATTTTAATTAGAGTGTGGTCCAACCACAGATTTAAAATACAATGCCCAGTCGTCTTCGGTTCCCAAGTTTATTTAGTTATGAGGGGCCAATTGTTCCACGAGCGTTAAAGGCACAAATGACCACGCTAACCTGAAAGTGCAAACCTTTTTTGCGACCATAAATGCATGAACACATACGATGTTGCGTTTTTTTATTGCGTAAATGTGTTACATACCCACATGTTGTGTGCTATTCAAAACCCTAGCGTATATTGCAAACCATTTTAGTGTAAGAATGCTCGGCCCTCATGATATGTATGCAGAATGGATGCAAATAGGAAAACACCTCATTGCCTGTCTCTCCTCCAACATCATGGTTTTACCTCAATGTCAAGCTCGTTTCTTCTTTCTAGTAAATTCCATTTTCTGAGGATGCCAGTGCCTCTATAATGTTTGTATTTCTCTTATCACATACAAAAAAGGCATTCAGTTCATGAGGAAAACTTCACAATGTTAAGAGTGTTTTTTGTTAGTCCTGGTTCTCCCTAAACATTTACTCTGTGATAATCATGATGTCGAAAGGTGCATCCATGGTTCTTCATACTGGCGGTTGAATTCCCTGTACATATTAATGTCACTTCTGCCATCCTTTTCTGCCATAATCTTCCAACAGATAAATCATAATGCTCCAGAGCAGGTGTTCTGGTTGTACCCTAGGGTCAGGAAAATGTTTATTAAGTTGTATGTCCTGTGTATATCATCCGTCTTACTCTGCTCGTTCTCCTCTTCACCTTTGGCCAAATCCTATGATCTGCGATCCATCACTCCTTGCTTGTTCATTCATGTCCTGTGTTTTGCTGATTCTTCCAGGCAGACCTACTGCCTATTCATTGACATTGTTCGCATCTCACAGACACTATCAATCAGCCTCCTCCCTCCAGTCTGTTCGCTAGATGTATTCTCCGTTTTGAGACATCTTTTGGCTTTAACCGGCTTTCCCCCTGCTCCGAACCCTTGCCTCCCGCCAACGCCCTCAATATAATGACCATGTTTTACAGTGTCCTATGGAGAAGGACCCAAATGCACCCCCTCAGAAAATCCTCGGCACTCTCCTTTCTGCCCCCCCCCCATTTGCAAAGTTCAGTTACTCTACTGCCAAATGACAGACAACACCCCACTATGTCTCTCGTCCCTTCCTCTGCATCTGCATCTCTCACTCTTGCCAATGTCACACAGCCAATGTATGGTGACTGCCAGATTAAATTAACAAGCATACTAGTTTCTGTAAACTGACCCTTTAACTTGCTGCAATATTTGCTTTCCTCTTTATGAATACAAGCGCTTATCAATGTCTTTTAAAAATCGTGTTGCGAGAGTTAAAGAATGTTAGTTCTTGAAGTCTGGATATTTTCAAAATTATTGTGGAAAGTCTCTGGATTTTACAAGCCCATTGATAAAATAATTGTCAATTTAATCAGCTACGAAATCAGCAAACTTTTTTTGGTCCCCCTCAAGTGTAGTTGGTAAAGGGGACTATAGAAATGCTCCCTGTGTGTGTGTGCATCCCCGCAATATCTCTGGATCTAACAAGTGTGGGTGTTTCCATTCTTCGCACATAATGCCTCTCAAGTAGGCCGTTGGCTGGGATGTAAAGTGGGGTCCCATGTGACCTAGGTCAAAAAGGTCAAATATTGTCAAAATAAGTCAAATTTTTGGTCAAAAATAGAGATATTGTTATAATCCTTGTAAACACGATATCTTTGATCTAAGCAATATTGTTGTGCCATCTTCGCACCATAGATGGTCCAGCCCAAGTAGAACGGTGGATGATTCGGAGGTGGGTAATGTGGCATGGGTCACAGGTCAAATGCGGTCAAATGGGATAAAATTGCTGTAAGCATTGGCAATATGCCAGATGATGTAACTTTGTGGGTGTGGTCCACATTCGTGCTGAAAAATTTGAAGGTCATTTCAAGGTCATCCGGGGTCATTCAAGGTCAAATGGGATGAATATTCAATGTGGTAGGTGATGAACTTGGTGGGTGTTGTCTACATTCAGTGCCGAAAAATTGAAGGTCATTACAAGGTCATGCGGGGTCATTCCAGGTCAAATGGAATTAATTTTTTATTTTTTTTATTTTTTGTGGTGGGATGATGAAAGTTGGTGGGTGCTGTCAACATATCAGTGCCGAAAATTTGAAGGTCATTTCAAGGCTGTCGAGTCATTCAAGGTCAACCCAAAGTAGGTGGTAGGGATGATAACTTATTGATTGTGGTAAACAGTCAGTGCCAAAAACTTTGAGATGCATTCAAGGTCATGGTGGGGGTCCATCCAAGGTCAAATCCATCCACATGGTCATGAAAAACTATGGTGTAGTATAGCATTCATTGCCGAAAATTTTAAGGTCATTTCAAGGTCGTGGGGTTATGCAAGGTCAACTCCCTAACTAAATCAACATGTGTAGGTCCCTGAAACTTTGTGGATTGGTAACTTCTAAAACCAAAATTGTGACAGGGGCATTTCAAGGTCAAGTAGGGTCATCTAAGGTCAAATAACTACAATAAGTTGTTGGTCAAATGTAGTCAACATTAATTTGATACCGTCAAATTGCACTGCTATGGCAGCAGCCCTCAGTGGTTTTATAACCACTTATTTTCATACAATCTCCCCGTGATCTTAAAATTTAATTCCCTCCATTACTATCGCGATGGGCGGGGGACCTTTGTGTTTCGAGAACCCCGCCTGTTCCTTTTGTAAACTGACATATCGTTCCATCCACAATCCATATACAGCATCGTGTAAATTTTGTTTATTATACGATGGTTTACAAATTTTTTTCAACAGTGCAAATATTGTTTTTCATGATGGATATATCTAACTCAGTAGGATTAAAGGGTAAAACCGTTCCTCTCACAGACTGCCTGGTCTCAATATTGTTTAGCTCATCTACAAGTTTCCTCAAAGTTTATCTCGA
>JAMKCH010053272.1:0-10272 GCA_023653785.1 Ophioderma brevispina
CTTCAACAAATGACCCAGTTACCAGTCACGAATTGAAATATGACATTTGATTATTCGATCAAACAAAAGCCCAGTGGCGGAGATGGGTTCGCCCCGCAAGGTCAATTGATCCATTTTAGATCCCTATTCACCCAGTATGCTTTCAGTTTCCTATAAAACTACTCCCAATTTTTTTGGAATCTGTATTTTTTCCGCCTCCGCGTTAAATTTGGTCCAAAGTTTTAGTCCCCTCAACTTCACTAACCTCAAAGATAATGATTGTTTCCATCACTTTTGTGGATACGGGCCCAGTTTTTCGACGATAAATTTTCAGTTTTTATTCGGGTGAAACACATTTTTTGGTCAATCAACTGATAAACCTTTTTCATTTCCAAGAAAACTATGATATTTCAACTATAACTAGTTTTTCCGAAAACCTTAAGATTTTATTAGAGAAAACATTTTTTTTCATGTTGATACACTGGGTTATGGGTGATAATCAAAGTTAAAACCGTTTTGTCGAGTAATAAACACAGTGTTTCATCTCCAATAACGGTAATAACTCAATTTTATCCATGATAAACTCAGTTTATCAAATTATAAAATTAGTTTTTTCAAGAAAAACTATTGTTTTCGGTTGATAAACTATACCTTGTTGCAAAAAAACTATTTTCAAAAGTTATTAGAGGAAAAAAAACTTGTTCTTCATGTGATAAATTGAGTTTATTCGGTTATGAGGCACAATTAAAGAAAAAACTGTGTTTTTTAAACTATTTTCTCGGCGATAAACATTTATCTGTGATAAAATCAGTCTATCGGAGCTCGATAAACTCTGCGTTTTTACTTGAAATTCATTTATGTTGTTCAAAAAAACAAGATTTTTCAACTAGCTTCCAACTCTGATAAAATTTTTTTTTTTCAGGGCCCAAAAACTTTTTTTTTTTTGCCTGAAAAACATAGTTTATCACACGCACAAAAATAAGGTTATCATCAAAAAACCCCACAGCTTTTTTCTCGATGAACTGAATTTTTCACTGAAAATAAAATTTATCAGTTGATAACTAAAAGTTTTTTTGGCAATAATAACTAGGTTTTTCAGAGGTAAAACCGACTTGTACGAGATAAGCGGGCAGTTTACCAAGCAAAACTTAAGTTTAATCATTTCGATGGCTGCAACAAGGCCATCCAATCTTTCCACTCTCCTTGGTACAACTCTAATAAGAGGTAAACAGGTCGATCTACTGGGCATCTCCCAGCATAATGACCTGTTCATCTGGTCTCCTGTATTACCAAAATGGCTAAAACTGCTATTCAGCGACTAGGATGCTCCGTCGAGCTGCGCACCATATCTTGAGACAACTGATAGCCATAGGGCTGTTATAGATAAATCCGATGGTTCGGATCCAAACATGGAATATGCAGCTCAGCATGGGGTGAGCAACCCCATAACCAACTCGATGCAATCCAGAGACGTGCCATTCATCATTGGTATCCCTGAGCTGTGGCTCGACACCATCACATCCAACCACGGTCATCGCAGGGCAGTAGGATGGTCACTCTTTTCCACCGCATGTTTTATGGACAAGACACCCAGATCTCCCTCAACAGATGACTGACCTGAGCTGCTCTCAGTTGATCCTCGCTTTAGGCGCTCAGTCAGATCAGGACCTTGCTGTGAAAGTCCTAAGGTCCAACTTGGTCTCAACAGCAGATCATTTCTCCTTCTCTGTAGGCTTATGAATCTCCTGCTCAAGTTAGCATCAAACCAGGGACTTGCAGAGTTTGAAAAGGAGGTTAATCGCTATCTAAGCGCGCCCAATCCGTCAGAGTTACTAATTAGAGAACTGCTGTTAATGCCTAGATAGCCTTACATAAAAAAAAAAAATAACCACAGTTTTTTCGATAAAGAAAATTTATCAGTTTGATACGAAGTCTTACACGAGTTATCGTCGAAAAAAAAAATATCGAATTACTTTGCATCTGACTGCCAAGGTTCAGATCACTTTATGCGCTGCGCTCCAGATCGTCCTTCCACTGACAAATTGTCCACGCATTGATGCACCTCATGATGAAACCAACGCATAGTGTCCTTTCCTTGAAAGGGCCTACTTGTAATACTATCAAGAAAGATTTTGCAACATTTATCCTCTTTTGTTCCAAACTATATACACTGGTTCCGATATAAAATTGCTCTGCTAATTTCTCTATATGGCTCCTACTACTTATTGATTATCTGATTATGGTTGTTTAAGATCCATAATATTAGTATTTGAGGAAATGTGAGATGTGGGTCACCTGCAAATAGAATATTCACAAATGACAGACGTATTACAATATAGTTTATGTACAAAATAAAAAAAAACAAAGACCCTAAAATTGGATCCCTGTGGTACACCGCAAGTTATCGTTTTCGTCAGAATTACACGAGGTAAGGGTAAATTGTTATACTCTTTCTGTGTTAAGTTAATTTTCAAACCACTTATCAGATGTACTTCTATCAGCGATATATATTTGAATGAAAACAGTTGGCTTGGCCTAGCCATTAACATACATGGCTTTATCCTGGATTAAATGATTATTTCCTAGATTAAATGATAGATTTAAATACGTAGAAGAAAAAATTAAAAATTTTTGGATATTTTTAGATTTACCCAAGGCGTTTATACATTGGACATGAAATATTATTGTACAAACTTGAGCATTATGGTGTAAGAGGTATTGTTCTTAAGGGTTGTTTTGTACTAGCCTCGCCGTTCCAAATTATTTAAAAAAAACATTTCAGAACAGATACGCCGTCGGGTAATGAGAAAATATTATAGTTTCTGCCCTTTTTTTTTGTAGTTGTGTATAATTGTAAAACCTTCGCAATATTTTCATTTTACTGGTACCACACCGTTTGTAAGTGATAAGTTATTAAATCATGGTAATGGTACTGCATTTTCATTTGCAAAAACAACGTTTCCCAATAAAATTAATCTTTACTATCGCTATCACCAGCAAAGTAATCAGTATCAATAGTCCTTCACGTCCTCCAGACATAAGAGAGAAACAATATCCGCAGTACCAAACAAAGTTCAAGTATTTTGGCATAGAAATACTTTTGAGCAACTCAACACTCGGAGGCATGCCATTAGGAAACGCCAGTGGCAGTACTTCCGGTAATTTGTACACGGAACGTGACCTCCGATAATGACGGTCACAAAATTTTAAAATCCAAGCGCTCAGATTTGCGAGTGCGAGTCCTCGAAGAAAAATTTAAAAATCGAAGATATTAAAATGTTAGGTTCAATTTATGTAACTTACAACGCATAACCTACTAAACTTTGATGTCCGTATAAATTGGTCAGAGATATGTGAATTCCGTGCCAGAAAATTAAAGCAAACACTACGCCTAAAATACGTAACCAACAAAATGGGCGAAGTCAGAGTCACGAACAACAAAAAAGAACATATTTAGGGCCCATGAGAATTCGCCATCTACGAAAAAATGCACTACACGAGTTATATCTTGTATATACATTTGTTTGTCTGAAAAAATCGTGAATTATGGCATTTTAAGGCGGCCCATTCCATGTTTGGTGTGTTCGATCTGAAAGGTGTTTGCATGCTTGCGTGACAATGACACGCAAGCATGATGCAAGTAGATACGAACTCATGCAGAAATGTTTTTTTTTTGTTTTTTTTGATGAAGTTTTTTGTTCCCCATTTTTTATTGCTGTCACTTTGCGTTTTGGTAGATGGGAAAAAAAACTACAGAAATGTAAACCAAACCCAACCACACCATAGGAATACTACATGTATACAGTTAATTGTATACAGGGATCACAAAAGCAAACAAATGGATCACAACAACACCAAGACCACAAAACATGACACGCAGACAAAGACAAGGACAAAAACAAACAAACACACACAACAAAAACAACAACAAGAAAATCCTGGATCCCCTGGTATGCCAAAAGCCAAAAATATTTTTTTTTTAAGAAGAGATATCAATATCATCCCAACGGAAAGAAAATTTTTTAAAATGCTTTAATTTATTTAATTTTGACTTGTTTTTTTTTATATGCAGTTTTAAATTTAACCCTTACCAACTAAGAAAAGCCTATGAAAACTTGGGTTTGATTGTTGTAATCGACACCTGTGAATATAAAATTAAAGAGAAGGAAGAGGAAAATTAATACAGATGATGTTCAGTGATAGTGGCATCAAAAACAAACATTTTATCAAATTGTACTGAAATCTACCTTATCACAAGTTTTCTTCCTATAAAGAAGTGCGGTTTCCCACAATCCAGACATTGTATCATCACAAAACAAGGAACAGAGTGTCATTAGAATCTTACAGAAGAAGCATAGAGGAGAGTCGATTTGCCAATTTTATATAGGAATGGTTGTGCATGCAAATTGCTCTGTGAAAAATTTTAAAATTTAAAATACCTACGTTGGGTTCTCAATAGTACATTTGAAATGATTATATGAATGGAACCCCAGTCAATTTCCCCTTCGAGTTCAAAGTTCTCAGCCCAAAACCCCTCAGCTTTTAAAAGGCCTATCATGGATTCAGTATATATAAGCTGTTTGGGTATTTTGTTCACACTAATAAACTCTATCCACTTATCAAAATGTTCTCATTAACTTTCTTGGTTATAAAACCAATCAGCAAGATATCATTCATGAGGGAATTGTATTTTCTTCCTATCCTTATAGAGATATCATATTCAATAACCAGATTTCAAAAGTCTTCAAAAGATTTTAAAACCTCTGTCAAAAATCCGCCCAAAGTGAGATCCACGTTCATCCCAATCAGGATATAAAAGAAACGTTTGTTTAGACTGAACATTCTTATATACCAGATAGGGTCTTGAAAAAAGTGATTCATAGCCAAGGTCCTCTTGATTGAATCCCGCATATAATTATACAAATACTACATGGTTCGAGGGAAATAGTTTTTTGCGGGCACACTAGGTTCCCGAGAGGTACTGCTATGGGGTATATCAACCCGAACCCGAAGGGTGGTGGGGGGTGATAGGCCCGTAGCAGTA
This sequence comes from Ophioderma brevispina, assembly GCA_023653785.1. Lineage (NCBI taxonomy): Eukaryota > Metazoa > Echinodermata > Ophiuroidea > Amphilepidida > Ophiodermatidae > Ophioderma > Ophioderma brevispina. The sequence goes on from JAMKCH010053272.1 coordinate 5,024, forward strand.
CCAAGGGAAAACATAGTGTGCCCTATTTCCCGTAGTAAACCATTTGTAGTATTTGTTTTGATTAAACCGCACTGTGACTCTGGGGACGCGGTTGTAGGGAACAGTTCATTCTATTTCCTAGGGAAATAGCTAGCGTAATGGAATCAGCCAATGAAATAGCTGATTATGTTCCTGAATATTCAGAGGTGTAATAAATATATAATAACCATGTCCGAATAGTCTCAGCAAGCTGACAGTTATTACAGATTTTAAAATACATTCAGGAGCATGTGTTCTCCAGAGCATGGAGGGATCATCATGGGAAATGAGGGAAAGAAACATTGATCGCTAATTGCTTCCATGGGCTTACATAATAGGGGTCCAGCAAATGCTTTGCCCAAGTAATTTTTTGAGCATGAGAAAAGCGGACGATATCAACCCGAACGTAAACCACCATCAGATAACGTTAGTGAACAAAATACGTTTCACCCTATTCATTACCCCATTCCAAATAAAATTTTAAAAACATGGAATTAATTCTTAAAAAAGAACTAGGAATCGGGGGATACAAAGACTGAAAAAGATAGAGTAGAGGAAACTGGGGCAAAAGAAGACTTTTAATACAGTAACTTTACAATTAAGGATAAGTTCTATGACGCCAACAATTTAGAATTTGTGTAAGTTGAGTAAGCTTTGGGACAAAATTAAGCTCCATGAAAGTGACCTAAATTCAGAGAAATTGAACAACCAGACATTTAAAGGAATTGTCTTTCCAAACTAGACCCTCATTAAGAAATGGTTTAAATGCCTCCCAATGGAATAGCCCTTCAGATTTAGACATGTTAATCTTACAACCAGACATTGCAATTGGTCAAGCACCAAAAAGATGATTAAAAGAATCAAGAAGCACTTGCAAAAAAAACATGTGGTGTCATCTGTAAAAGACTAACTTTCTTCTCCAAGTCTCCAATCACCAATCCTTAATGTTTTCATTTTTCACTTATTATACTAGCCAGCACTTCCACAGCGCTTATAGAAATAAAAGGGGTGAAACAGGACAACCTTGAAAAATAACTATCTCCAAGGAAATGGGCTCTGACAAAAAACCATTATTAATAACATAGCTTTTCTATTCGATAAAAGTTTCCATCCACCGTATGAAGTCCTCACAAATTAAAACTTTTCAAGACTTGAAAAAGATATTTATGTTCAACACTATCAACGGCCTTCTCAATATTAAACAAAACAATTGAGCCAGGGATATATTTGAATCACAATATTCAATAGGATCAATGATGGTCCTTGATGTGCGATGGATTTTCTACCCTTCCTAAATCCAGTTGATCTTCATGAATAATTTCCATGAAGAAAGGCCTTTACACTCCGGTGGCCCTAACTTTAGCAAGATCTTTGTAGTCGGTGTGTAAGAAGAGGAAATTGTCTATGGTTCCCAACCAAAAGAGGATCTTATCTTCTTAGGCAAAATGAGTAGTGAATATACAATTTCTTTGAGTGCTAGACATGCAAAACCTTTGCTCAAAAGAATAGTGTAGGACTTCTATAAGCATGTCAATTAATATCATTTAAAAACAAAATATAGAATTCAGCAGGCAACCATCAAACCCAGAGAGATTTCAAGTTCCTAGATTTTAAGCACGTAAGAATCTCAGATTTGGTTAGGGGTGTATTAAGTAAAATTTTCTTTCTGAGGAATTAATGGGAAGAGAGAAATCGTCTACACAAGAAGAAACTATTCTCATCATCACAATGTTTCAACTGGGAAGAATAAAGGTCCTATAAAAGGAGTGTAAATGAGTGCAGAATTCCTTGATCAGAGAGAGATGAGGGGAACCATCATACCAATTCAATGGAAAAACTTTTGTTCTCATTGGAAAACGCTTCTCAAGGTTTGAAGAAATATTTGAGATCCTTCTCACCAAATCAGCCCATTTGATTACGTGATCTTACCAATTTTTAACTGCAGTATTCTTGATCAACAATCGCATTATAATCTGCCTCAGAGAATTTAACGAGTGAGCAAATCAGCGGCGAGTCCCATGATCCGGCTAGTTTACGAAATCTTAGATTTTATATTCTCAAGTTTAGTTAGAAGATCCTTTTTAACCTTATCCTTCTCCTTTTTCTTCCTGCTACATATTGGATGTGCCAATGGGCCAGTAATGTTACATTTAATGATCCCATTCTAATATGAGGACTACAAGTTGAATTCCTTGAAATCCTTAAATTCCTTAATTGTTCACTTTAAATGAATGGTGACCAAAATCAGCATCATGGCGTAAATAGTGGCAGTTCAACTTCCAGTAACCTTACCTTTTGGTGGTTGGTTGGTGAAAAATTGTACAATTAACCTAGAGTGATCAGATTAACCCACTAACAATACCAGTATCCAAAATATTATAACTAAGTCGAAGAGAAACAAAAATTGAATCCAAGCGTGAGAGAGCAGGGGGATTTTTTGATGTCCAGTAAATACACGTAGATGAGGATTCTTACTCCGCCAAACAATCAAAAGATTTGAATTCATCAACGAGGGAAATTTATTTACAGCATTAAGAGCATGAATATTAGACATGTTAGGTGGACTGGACGGGCCCTTGATAGTCTTCTAAAGGACCAAGAGCAACATTTAAAGTCCCAGCAATTAATAAATGATTGCAATACACATGTCGGTCTAGCAAAGACATCAACGAAAAAGTCAGGATATCCGCATTAGGGAATAAACAGTGACTAAAATAAATTAATTAAGGCCATCAATATTATGTCTAAATACGAAAAATCTACCCTGCAGGGTCTATCAATGGAATTAACAGGCGTGATGATTGGATTTGCATTCAAAATTCCAACCCCTCTACTATTAGAAGAAAAGTTAGAAAACCATGACCCCCCATTGGGCTGCCCAAATTTTCGCTGTCTGTGGAGAAAGGAGTTTCTTGTAAAAAAAATAATGTCTCCTTACTCTGTATAAACAAACTAAAGGACAGCTTTACGCTTTTTAAAATGTCTTGAAGACCCCCGGCATTGAATGAGGAAGAAAATTTAATGTCCATAATCACAAAAAAGAAAATCCCTATTTGGAAAAGACCTATTTGATTAAATGTGTGAAATGAGAATAGTTGGCACTTGAAAAAGGGACAATCCAAGCAGAGCCAATATAGTTAACTGAAGTTCCTGATTATCCTGAAGAAAATACCAAAAAGCTGAAAAACATGAATGAGCAAGATGTTTTCACTTAAATGAGAATGGCCGCCCAGAGAAGAGAGACCAGGCATACATTGACATAAGAATTACAATGTGTCAAAATAATGACGGCTCAGCAAGCTAAAATATTCAAAAAAAAAAAAAATAACAAAGACGAACACAACAGACAGAAAAAAAACGAAACACTTAAACATGAAACATCAGGAAAAACCACATCACGAGGGTAAGAACCTCAGTTTAAACAAACAGTTCCAACCGATCGGGATGTCGCAGCTGATCATCACAAATGGACACACCACTAAAAAAAAAATGAAAGACACTGATGGAAAATCCGTCAGGCTGTAAATTCTCCCAATACATTCAATTCAACCACACAAGCACACATATTCAATATCAAAAAACATATAAATCACCCAAGTTACAAGCACACATCCAACACCCAAAAGAACATCAACATCAGAGAGCTACACAAAAACTTGCACATAGCATAGTCAACAATGTGAAAAGGCAACCGCAAAAACAAACAGAAGGGAACCTACACAGACTCAGAAAAAACACACATTGAGCAGACAGAATGCAAAATCAACACACAGAAAAAAACAATTGCAAAAAAACACATACAGTGATACAATAACAGAGGAGTGAGTATGGCAGCCAACACACACCATGCATAATATAAAAACCCGCGGGTCAACACCATAAGGTTTCACACAACTAAATGCTGCTCCCATGCGTTCCTGTAAAAAATGGGCGGAGCTGAAAACGCATTTCTCATCAATGGAAATCTCAGACCTTAAAGTCACAGTCGGACTTGGAAGATCATCATATCTACTACCCAATCAATATGAAAATTAGGGTAGTTATCCCCAAATTTTCAAGCGAATGGATGCCAGACTCAGCATGCACTGTGGGCTCTGGAGTCAAGCACTTTTTCAGTCAGGGTTCCTGTAAGAAACGGTTAAGAAATTGTTTGTCGGATCAAAATAACATATCAATGGACAACCCCTTTTTTTTTTGAGATTCTACAGATTTTATACTTAATATTGATAGCAACCATGATTGGCAACCAAGATCGCATTGCTCTCAGTTTTAAGGGTATACTTGGGGGAGGGTCACAAAAAAAAACACCTCAGTTGCAGTGGGGCGGGACTGACCGGTTTCTCAAGATATTTACTGGTGTGAATCCAGAAAAAAAAACAGCCGCATGCAGAAAGTTGTTGACGCTTAGAGCAACCGAGCTTTTATTTGTGTCTCTTGGAAAACTTTGAGAAGGAAATATGGTGGTTAGTGTAGTAATTTTATTGGAACTGTACCGTTTTTTTTTTTATGTAGGTTGGGAAAGAATTGCCTATAAAGATAAAAAATAATGATGACTGAATTAAGCTACGGCAGTTGATAGTAAAAAGACTTGATGAAAAGTCAATTAAGCTATACACCATTCAATGGTATACATGTGCATATTAGTCGAACAGGTTCAGGTGATCAGATTTACAGTGGCGTATAACTGCTTTTGAAAGGGAAAAGGCCCACGCAAATCCGCCTACTCCTCAGCCCCCACCAAATGAGATCAGGAATAAATAATAAATTTGTAGTAATAGAGTATAACTTGAATATTAATCTTTGCGGGGGTCTGGCCAGCGCAAAGAGGTGTTGAAAAAGAAAGTGTGCCCTGTATGGACTCGAACCCGACACTTCCGTTTATTATACTTAATTAGCGCGCTATGTACTGAACCAACAGGTGGTATGTAGTAGTAAGCGATTAGATCAAACTTTTTGGTATAGAATTGATCATAGTGCTCTATCTGTAACTATATTTTCACAACGTGTTCAAACGGAATTTTTCTAACAAGTGCGGTCATCGCCCTCGATAATCCTATACAGTAGATGAAATATAACAATAATTTTATCTATCATGCTAAAAATGAGTCATTCATTTGATAATATGCACTCGCGGTACTTGAAATGTAAACATTGCAAAATTTGTGGAAATTCGACAGCATGATATGACTAAATTACTTTATATCGACTATGTAGAAAGCAGATTGAAACTG
>JAMKCH010053273.1:0-10367 GCA_023653785.1 Ophioderma brevispina
CAGATGTTTAGGGAGTAGCACCCATGGTTTTGCATTTGATGTATTCTTTACTTCCTGCTCTTCATTTGACACCACCCAGGGGTCACAACATTTCCATTGTGGAGAATTAATCATGAGAAGTCCTCAACACGAGCATAAATAAGATGTTTAGGAGTAGCACCCCCGGGTTTTGCATTTGATAGTATTCTATACTCTCACTCTTCCCCCATTGGACACCACCCTAGGGGTCGCAACATTTCCATTGTGGAGATATTAATCTTGAAAAGTCCCCCACAACAGCCCAAGTAGAGATGTGTAGGAGTACACCCCAGGTTTGCATTTATAGGATTCTATACTTCTCCTCTTTCATTGATACCAATAGAGGTCACACATCTTCCGTTGGGGAGACTCATTAATCTTGAATTGTCCCCAACATAATCATAAACCAAGAAGATGGTTAGGAAGTAGCACCCCCGGGTTTGCATTTATAGTATTTTTATTCCTGCTCTTTATTTGACACAACCCCCAGGCCACAAAATTTTCCATTGTAGATCTATTAATCATGAAAAGTCATGCCAAAACTCCCTTAAACGTTCACATAAATTAGAAAAAATATTGAACATTTATTTCAATTTGGCACACTATTTTGAAAAAATAATGTGACCACATTTTAAATTGAGTCGCCTACGGGGTTCCAGAAAGTGGTGAAATGCACAATTTGCGTATTTCACATTTCAAAGAATGTAAACAGGCGGGCACCCAAAAGACTGACCAGCAGTAGAAAAACCATTTCAATGAAACATGGGCACTGATTAAGTATATAGATGTGTTATACCTTTGTTGTGGTGTACTCCCCCCCACCCCTTTTGATAAGTGTCTTGTTTTGTAACATGTTTGTACACCACCAAATCACACACAGCCAATACTGCCCAAATAAACACACGCCTGCCTAATTTATTGTAAGGTAAACAAACGCCTGAATCAAAGTTTTTGAAAGGTGTAGTATTTCACACACTACCATGGAAACCTGAGAAAATTTGGTTGAACTGGACCAAGCATGGAGCATAGTTTTCAATTTTAAAATAATCAAAGAATGCCCTTTAAGTGGCCCACATGCATTTTGACCACAATTATTATTCACACCAAAGATGTTACCATATATAGTCGAATGTAACTAAGGAATTTTGCATATCCAATGTACCATTTAAGCATACAGCAATTACCGATATTAATTAGATCCCCATGCATCAAACAATGCCCCTTTAATTGATTCCACTTGCACTTGAACCGCAATTGTGATTCATACAAAGATTACGGCATAGAAGTCTTCATTGTAGGAAAGGAATTGCTTATCAAATGGACATTTCCGTGATACAGCAATTATGCATATTGAATTAGTTTTTTTTTTTTTTTTTTTTTTTTTTTTTTTTTTTTTTTTTTTTTTTTTTTTTTTTTTTAAGTTTCTTCTTTTTTTTTTTTTTTTTTTTTTTTTTTTTTTTTTTTTTTTTTTTTTTTTTTTTTTTTTTTTTTTTTTTTTTTTTTTTTTTTTTTTTTTTTTTTTTTTTTTTTTTTTTTTTTATTTTTTTTTTTTTTTTTTTTTTTTTTTTTTTTTTTTTTTTTTTTTTTTTTTTCTTTTTTTTTTTTTTATTTTTTTTTTTTTTTTTTTTTTTTTTTTTTTTTTTTTTTTTTTTTTTTTTTTCTTTTTTTTTTTTTTTTTTTTTTTTTTTCTCTTTTTTTTTTTTTTTTTTTTTTTTTTTTTTTTTTTTTTTTTTTTTTTTTTTTTTTTTTTTTTTTTTTTTGTTTTTTTTTTGTTTTTTTTTTTTTTTTTTTTTTTTTTTTTTTTTTTTTTTTTTTTTTTTTTTTTTTTTTTTTTTTTGTTTTTTTTTTTTTTTTTTTTTTTTTTTTTTTTTTTTTTTTTTTTTTTTTTTGTTTTTTGTTTTTTTGATGCAATGTATGCAAAAAATGCCCTGTTAATCGGCCCACATGCACTTTCCCCAATTATGATTCACCCAAACAATGCATGGACCCCAATAGTATTCTTTCATGCAGCGGAGGAATTTTGCATAGCCGATTACGGTTTCAGAGATACAGTAATTACGCATATTTCAATTAGCTCATTTGCTACCTAAGCCGCTTGTACACAAACGTCAAATTGGAAAAAAAGATGCCCACCCATGATAGGCTTTCATGCAGTGAAGGAATTTTCCTACCAATGATACGTTTCAAAAATTATAGCACGTACGCGTTTTTGGCATATTAATTAGCTCCATTGGCATGACTTGATTTGATTTGATTTGATTGAGTTTAATTCGGTATCTCCACATACAAGGCAAAATTACAATAATATGACAAGTCCTATACAGAATAAAAAATGGAGATTAAACAGGATTACCCTTAAGCCCGAAGGCTTATTTACAAAGGGGTCCGTGCTACAATACATATATTCAAAAACAATACATAAAACATTCGAAAAAACAATTAATAATATTATTTAAAAGATGTACAGAAACAAACATGACTATAATGGAAAAATACAATAAAAATATTGAAAAATTAACAATATTTGAATAAAAGATGGCTTTTACAGACTTCTTAAAATGGACTTGTTGGGGAATGGTTTGAGTGCACATGTAATTTTTTCTTTTTTATTTTTTTTTTTTAGCCCAATTCATAGCCAAAGCATGTTAATAAACTACCCTGAAGTTAGGGGGTACATTAGTGTGGACGGAAATTATGCAAACTAGTTCGGTACTAGTTGATGAACACTGATATACCGGGTGAAAGTAGTCTTGAGATAATCTGGGCCAACCTCATTAAAAGATCGTGAACATGGTTGACTCTGAGCTGCTTTGGCTCTATTATGAATGTCAGAAAATTTAGTTCTTAAAAATCATTTCTGAAATTTGATATATAGCAGGCTTGTTGAGAATAACCTGATAACTTTGTTTTGATCAATTTGCAAGTTCTACTCAATCTGTGTATGAATGCACCATACCAGTAAGAAATTGAATAATCAAACAAGCAAAGGATGAGAGCGGTGCTTAAGAATTTCTTGGTATCTGTATCGAGAAATTTATCCTGTTATAAAGGAAATTTCAGTCTAGAATTGACTGTTTTGATGATGGCACGAGCCATATCATCCATTCAGATAGTGGGCAATGGGAAGACCAAGTATTTGCGAAGGAGTAGCATGAATGAATGAATGAATTTGCCCGAAATACGCCCGAAATCTAGATCAGTTCGAGAACTCTCCAGCCCGCTCCCCTTCCACCAAGTTACATCATAATAGCCTACTGGAATCCCGAAACAGTGGCGTAAATTTCTTTTTGACATTGGGGGGGGGGGGGTGGGGTTGAGAAAATATTATGAATGAAACGGGGTTCTAAAAAAAGATCCGCGCGCTAAACCATGTTGCAAATTTAGAACCCGCCTAAAATCGGTAAATGTAATTGTATTGGAACAAAATGCGCGCGAAGGGCGGGGAAATTTACCCTTTTTTACAACTTATTATTGTAAAATAGGAGGTTATTTTTGGGTCAAAAACACATGAACGGTTATCAACATGGGGAATGATCGTATTGACAATCCCCCCTATCCAAAATATTGGGGGGAGAATCCCCCCATCACCCCCGGGGATTAAGCCTATAGAAACTTGTACCCAAGCCGTTTGCGGGGAAAATTTTCGTTAATTATGAAATAGATACTTAATTATAGCAGATTTACGCCAAAATCTAAGTCAGGTCGAGAACTCGTGGACCCGCTTTCGTCCACCAGTTACATCATCATAGCCCTTACGAACTCCAGATAAAAATCTACACAAGCCCGTGAACACGGACGTCAGGCAGGACCAGACAGAATTGACAGACAGACAGACAGACAGACAGAACCGGACAGACGACAGACAGAAAAGTGATTACTAAGTCTCTGCCGAAAAAAGTACAGGCGAGACAAAAATTGTGATTTTCTAGATGAAGGGCTTCGATTTAAGCTTAGCTATTTCACACAGTGATTAGTATATGGAAAAGTACATCCATTTAAAAAAATCAACATTTTAGTAAAAATCCTTTTTCCCTTTTTTTTTGCCTAAATAATACAAATGAGACACAATTTGAAAAAAGGCTATGTTATCCCATTCATATGTGTAGATTAATCATGGTTTAAAAATAAAAAATAAATATAATTTGGCTGTTTGCAATGTGGGTTTATAGAACTCCAATGTGTGTGTAATAGTTAAGAGGTTAATGAGTGATTGGATTTTAGTGCATTGGCAAAAAATAAATGCACGACGCTCAGTTGACGATGAATAATGGCACAACCCACAGGGCACGTGCCATAAAGTCTGGTCAAAGTTGACGCAGGTGCATTTACTTTTTGCCAATGTACAGAAACTAAAAATTGTATTCCACGTCTCATTTTTAAACGTTTATGAATGAACGTTAATTACAGTTGGTGGGATTAAATTTAGAGCAATAGTTATTTGTACTGTAGAGCCCACTTTGAATAAAATTTTATGGATTGGAATGCACATAAAGCAATACCTGATGCATGGACTCTTTATTTGAGCGTCGATTTGATTGAAATTTTAAGAACCTATATAGGATTCAGAAAAACATGAGTCCCATATTTTACAGAAAGTGTTTTTGAAATAACAGGATTCCTGTATTTTGCAGAAAAGGGATGTGAAATAACAGGATTCCCATATTTTCATCTAGAAAAAGGATTTTGAAATACATGATTCCGTATTTTTGACAGAAAATGGCTGGAGGAGAAAACAGGATGCCTGTATTTTGACAGACAGGGGACTCGGGAAAATTACAGGACACCTGTATTTTGACCGGAATATGATTTTTTATAAATGGATGGTAATCTGTAATTTGACAGATATTTTCTGTCACAATATAGCTTCCTGTAAAATTACAGGGGAATGAAAAAAAAAGTCTGGAAAATAACTTCCAGGAAATTTCCTGTATTTGACAGAGTATTTCTAAGAGGTAACGCGATGCGTAAAATATTCCCCGCCGATATCGCTTCACTTAAAGTGGTGGGGGACACCTAAAACTGCACCATCCACCCTTATTTTGGCCATCAATAGCTCGCCAAAAAGAACTTGAAAAAAAAAATGGTTACTCAAGAAAATGAACTCAAGAATCTTGAAATTCATCATGCACAAATCCCTGAAATTCACTAAATTTAGTAAAATAGATAATTACTCAATTTGGCAACACTTTTTTGAAAATAATCATGTGACACATTTTAAATTTGAGACCATAGGGGGTATGAGAAAGCGGCGAAACTTGATTTTACGTATTTTTCACATTTTCCAAGAAATGTAAACAGGCTGGCAACCCAAAGAAATTACCCATGTAAACAACTAGAACTAAACAAATTTGTCCCAAAATCTAATCAGTTGAAACTCCTCAGCTCGGAAGGGAAGAAAAAGGAGCGGGATAAGGTGTCGGTGGCAAGAAGAAAGGATGGGTGAATTTGAGACTGGGCGGAAGGAGAGACAGGGACAAGGGGGGAAATCTAGGTGGGAGAGTGAAGGGGGAGAAAAATGTTAGGGGGGGGGGTGAAGAGAAAATAGTGAATAGAATGAAAGGGACGATGAGGAAGATGGACTGACAGGGGGAAAGGGAGGTAAGTTTAGAGAGGAGGAAGGGAGGTGAGGAGGGCAGAGAGAAAAAGGGAGATCTGAATATGGTGGGGAGGTGATCTGATATAGAACGGGGGGGGGAAAGGGGGATGATGGATGGCGGGGATAGGGAGGGGAAAAATCGTGGGCATGGGGTAATGTTCTGTTCGTAAGGATGGTTAGGGAACTTAGGGTGGGCTGAGGTGATAGGAGTCACGGGGAAGATAGTTAGGAACATAGGGGGAGGCTAAGAGAGTTGGAGCAAAGCAGACGGAAGTAGTGGCATTGTGGGGTGGGCAGGGAGTGTGGAAGAAAACAGAGAGGGGGAATGATCTGCTGGGAGGTGAGAGGACTCGGGATACAAGAAGGAAGGGTGGATGAAATGCATGAACAGGGGCGTGAGTTTGGGGAAGAAGTGGGGTGAGAGTTGGAGGGTAAACGGGGAGAGGGTTAGGAGTAGAGGGAGGGGAAGGTGTGGAAAAGAGGGTGTAGTGAAGAGGGGTGGGTGAAAGAAGAGGTAAGGGGGGTGTTGTGTATTAATCAAATGAAGAGGAAAGTAGGGGGAAGGGGCCGCAAAGAGTAGTCAGGATATTAGTGGAACAACGGAGATTAACAGAGAGTAATACATGGGAGCGATGAGAGGATTACTAAGGAGGGTTAATGAAGGGGTGATTCGGATTAGAGGAAGACTGGAGACGGTTGGAATCGAGAAGGGAATCGCTTCCTTTTACCAAGTTACATCAATTATACGCCATCAAACTTGTACACAAGCCTTGTGGAAAAATGTCATCAATTATGGGCATTAAATACTAATTGCATATTTTATACCAAAATCTAATCAGGTTGAGAACTCATCAACCTGCTTTCTTTCCCCAAGTTCATCATCGTAGCGCCTTACGGACTCCAGTAAATTGTACACACTGTTGACATTTTTCTGTGCAGCATGACCTTTTCCCCTTGACCTTATCCCCACCCCCTGAAAGACCCAGGGGATGACCCTGGGGAATGACTTATATGGTGAGTAGGGGGTATCCCCTCCTACAATATCCCAAAGTTTGGCTACTCTACTCATCCAGACAAAGATATGCCCAATGTTCCTGGTTACATTTTTATCACGGATCATACTGACGGACTACATACTGACGGACATACATACGGACGACATACGGACTGAAGCCCATTTTTTGTCCCCTCCCGAACTTCTTTCGGCGGGGACAATATTACCCCACCCTAACAATCCGCTAACTTGGATTCGGACTGTTATTTTATAGTGTTATAGTGCTTGTGATTGGGCCTACCATTCTCGAATGCTGTTCCATCGAATACATCACAACACTATGTAAATCATTTTTTAACTGCTGGAATGTCCTCTTATCAACGAAAACACTTCCCTACTAATAACTCAAAGTCTAGTGGGTTTTTGAATTTTAAGAAGGTTAAAGGAAAAAATTGTTGAGGGAAGTTTTGGCGCGTTAAATATAAAAACCCCGCAAGACGCGGTCATTTTGTCCATTACTAGGAATTTTCTTCATAGGATTGTATGGCGATGCACAGAATATTTCTCGCCATTTCCAGTAGGCCTACTGGTCGCGCACTGAGTGGCTTAATATTCAAGCAAATCATGGTTCAGAATAGGATCATGGGATCGTACTTACCGTTAACCGATTGGTTACATATTATGGAAATTTATTACCGATTCGTGTTAATTGCTAACGTAAACCTTCGGAAACTCAAACGACGCGCAGTTTTATGTAGAGTTGTGATGAGTAAAAATCGGCTGCACGGTTCGAGCTTTTGACACTCCCATTTTCCTTTAAGAAATCCACAATGAGATACCAGATGAGATCCAGCACTTCACCACGCGTTGTAATTGGCTCTTTAGATTCAAATTTGCAGCTACAGTGTGAGTAAAAAAAAAAACACTACATTAGAATAAAAAATAATTAGAAGTAGTGTAATAATAAGTTTTGTCTCAAATGCTTGGCTTTGGTTATAATAAAGAGGGTAACAGGCTTTCAGAAACGTTTATTTGGTGTAATTTGGCTTTTGCGGAAGAGTTATGTCTATTTTACTGAGATACAAATACTGTTTGGCCGATTTTTGACCCAAATAAGATGCATCGCCTACATAAGTAGCATGGGCCCTTCAGTAGTGATTTGAGTACAAACATTTAACACCAATTATTGTTAAACAATGGAGGGATTAGAATAATTGAGGAATTATAAATATCATATCCCGGAATAACCAAAAGAAAATGCTGAGTTGAGAAAAAATTCAATTGTCACATAAGAAAGTCAAAATAGCTCGTGTAGACCACAGTTTACTTCGTTCAGTAATATTTCATGGTTTTAACCTATAAAGGAACTTGGTGAGCTAAAGTGAAACAATAAGAAGGTTTTTGCTATTCCGCTTGAAAAAACACAGTGGGCGATATTGAAGTTTAAGTTTTAATCCAATATATTTACAGAAAACTTCAGTTCTTCTCGCAATTTAATGGACGCTGAGTATACGTATTTGTGCCAAATAATTACCTGAGAGAATAAAACAAAAAATCTTCTGAGCAGTTCATTATGTTCATGAACATGAGAATGTATGGAGTGATTTTCAATAACGACTCTTTATGATTGAACATGTATTTAAGTTGGTTAAGATATTTTACTTATAATTACTGTTTACACGATAGATCATTTTATTCCAACTGATTGTTTGTTGTATTAAAACATCGATACTATCCGAAATTGCTGTGTGGAATTGTGGTTGCTATAATGTGTTATGGTATATCGTCTGGTCATCTCTCTGCATTGTATTGCTAAATCGGCCAAACGGATTTTAGGTCTCTCCGCAAATTGCCATAGTTTCTCTGAACCCAAAATCCCAATACAACCAAATAAAATTCTTCCGATAGCCGGTTTTATCCCGGTAAACAACCAAGCAAAGATTCAAGCAAAAATACGTTTACCCTTTGAAGAATTATTTCCTAATGTAGGGTTTTATTGATCACACTGTATTTCTATTTATATACCTCATTCAGGAAATTTTATAGTACTTATTGTTAGTCTTTGGGGAACGGGTTGGCACAGCGTATTTCCCTCGCCTTTCACCTGAGGTCTCGGGTTTCCGATCCCCGATTGAGGCTCGTTCTCGGTGGTTTTATTTTTTAGAAAAATTTTGGTTTCCGATTCCATACTCGTTCCGCAATGTTTTTCTCCGGGTACTCCGGTTTTCTCCTGTTTCTAAAATCGGCTTCTTGGCATAAATCGTTCTGTATATGGTTTCTCTGATGTGCTGATTGCCTTTCATGGCTGCCGCACAGCGCCTTGAGCACGATTACGTTATATTCCGCGCGTTAAAATACACATTTATATTAAATTTGTTCAAGAAGTTTTTTTTTCTTTGCATGTTTTTTTCTTCTATTATTTTCACCTGTGTTGTGTTCAAGGACTTGAGGGACCACAAATCATAACTTGCATTGACGACTTTGTATCATAACCTTTGCATTACAAGACTTTGGTATTTTGCTGATATATGTATTTGTTTTGATGATATATGTTATTTTGATGATATATGTAAATAAATGAACTTGCTATCTAATTCGTTCATATTGGATGGGCATCCCAACATTTTTATGTGTATGCCTATCGATAAAACATGGAATGCCATCCAAAGACACGATATCAATCGCAACTCCAATCCTTTTTTATATTCTCATTCTTATTTAGTTTGGTTGGTTTAATCACTGAAAATATTTTTATTTCACTCATGATTATTTAGAAAGGCAAAGTCAATTCTTTAACTATCCAAATGAATCAACCCGTACTATAGCTGGTGCACTGCGGAATCTTATACACGTGCACGTAAACCCTTGCAAGACGATGCATATCGTCTCATATTATTAACCCAGCTTTCAAACGCACAACAACAGTTTGACTTACAGTAGGGCCTAACACAAGATTACATATCAAGAATAAAACAAAATAATATCGCAAATACAATACTTTTAAGGTAAACCATCATACTTTAAATCCTTTTTTAGTTTCATTTAAAAAACGCCAAGGGAATCTGATTCTTATATCCCGTGAGATTATGTTCCGTGTGACATTTCCCTTTTTATTGGAAGGCACCTTTTCCACAATGGTGTTACATTGAGGGATAAAGAGATGGCCAGAAGAGCTGCTTCTCGTGCTATTGCAAGACAGTTACTTAAATATACTCCCCAGCCTAAAAATCCGAACATATAAATTACTGTATTAAAAAGGTATGTATGTATAGGTGAATTATAATAATAATGCCAGGAGCGTTGTTCGCGTATGTTTTTGCTTATTGACCTGTGTCCCAGTGGCGTAGCCGGGGGGTGGGGGGGGGGGGGGGGGGGGGGGGGGGGGGGGGGGGGGGGGGGGGGGGGGGGGGGGGGGGGGGGGGGGGGGGGGGGGGGGGTGGGGGTGGGGGGGGGGGGGGGGGTGGGGTGGGGGGGGGGGGGGGGGGGGTGGGGGGGGGGGGGGGGGGGGGCCGCAAAGGGGGGGAAAGCTTTTCCCCCTGAGGGATCTTGCTCTTTGGCCCCCCCCCCCCCACCCCCCCCGAAAAAAAAAAAAACAAGCTGGCTTAACTAACTCGTTGCTTTTGCAGAAAGCAAGTTTTTGAAGCACTTTGGATGTGGCCATTCATCAATTTCAACATCGGTCGGATTTTTTAGGCGGGGAGTAACTTTAATTTGGGGTCATTTTGTTTAACATCTGATCCATAAATCAGGCCCCCGGTT
>JAMKCH010053274.1:0-10192 GCA_023653785.1 Ophioderma brevispina
TCTATAAGATAATGGAAGCGTTGTATAATCAGCGATATGATGATCGATTACATGATTTGGAACACTGATTGGCCTATTGAGCTCGAAAAATAGGGTCTTTACAGAGATTTGTGAGCTACAAAAATAAGAAACGCAGGGGCGGACCATTTGGGAATTGAAGACCTACAGACTCGCATTGAGTTGTAATTGAATCAGTTTTGGCTTAACCGTTTGAAAATATGGTACCAATAATTATGCCTAATATGTGGTTATAGGTGCAACGGAAGATTTCAAATAACAGGTGTCCCTAAAAAAGTGTTGAATGAAAATTCTTGAAATTGTGCCACTGGTGTCAAGCGTTCTATCAAAAATATCCCCATCTGAAAGATGAAGCTGAGAAAACTGGTTTCTTGGTACCAAATTGTGATGAAATTTCTAATTTCGTATAGAGCAAATACGAAATGCAGCATATGTTTTCTATTGAAATATGAGCCATATACAAATCACCTTTTGCTCCATTTTAAATTGTAAATTATTTGCCCAGCCAAAGACATGGTAGTAGAAAATCTATTGAGTGTCTTATCTATATGAATCACGGAAGACTTCCATACCCTCGGATATATTACAGATACAAAATTTATTTTAAGTTTGGCCTTGTTGATCAAAACGCGAATAACATAAACAGCTAAAATAAAAACATTTTATGTTGCCCATGTAAATATATGAAAGGGGGGTTAGGTACATAGGAAGTCCTTGCCGAATGACTACATATAACGCGAAAATAAGATGACTTGAAATCTATCGTTGCACCTTTAACATTTCCCACTTCAGATATGCAGAACAATGACATATTATCTGCAAATTGCGGAGTACAATGTGTAACTTGTTTCTACTATCATTTTTCACAGAGCTTCTCAAATAGTAATGCTTATAACAAGGTAATAACATTTGATTATGGGCATAAAGTATACCTTGTAGGGTTCAAATACGTTGGGGAGGGAAATTCAATACAAGGTGCTATGATCACAAATCACAAATAGGTCCAAAATTTACAGCGTACATTTTACAAGTCATTGGAGACGTATGATATGATGTTGACCTAAACTCTTGCTATCGGAGGTTTAAGCAAGAGAAAATCAATGGCAAATTAAAACAAAAAAAAAAAACATTTTCATAAACAGCATCACGCTGGTACGATCAATCCCATTGATCAATATATTCAATATCATAACAAAGCCAGTCGAGTAGTTTTCAACATAAAATCCATAATGTCGGGGACCCTGCTCAATTAAATTTTCTCGCTGAAAGCATCGGCCGGTAGGCTAAACAGTGCTGAAGGTGCCTTGCTACAGATTGTTAAAAAATGCGAACAAATAAAATAAGAACAGTGCGCAAGTATTTTTGTTATAAAATAGACAAATTTGCACAATTGAAAAGGTTCACAGTTCGGCCACAGCAATCTTGATTTTTGGTCTGACATAAGAAAAGTGTCGAGCGAATAGAAAATTATAGTAGCAGTTTTAGCCCCTGAACATCTGGCTGTTCTAAGTAACAAATCCTTTTAAACGTGCGATGTACATTGCATGGGTAGCAGGGTAGGTGATAAAGTGCTAATTTAAACATGCAATGAAATTTAGAAATTTTGTCACTAGAACTAAAGACAGTCACCTAAAACAGTAAATTTCCAAGGATTGAAACGAATCTGATTTTAGGTTTTGATGTAGGCTGTAGTAAACATTTAGGGGCTGTAAACATCATCATAGGAACTATTATAACAAAATATTGTGATTTTTGTCGTGAAGGAGAATCGATTTGAGCCTAAACTATTTTAACAAGTGATTAGGATCTGGGACAAGCAGTATTTATAAGCAAAAAAAAAACACTTTACTTTGAAATGACAGGATGCCAGAAGAATTCCAAAAGTGTGTTGGTGAGGTCTTTGGGCTAGTAAGAAAGCCCTTAAAATGGACTCAGTCAATGAGATTTGGAAATTTAGGATCATGGAGAACTCGAAATACAACATTTGTGCATTTGTTAAACGGAAAACGACAAAAGGGGTCTAAATTATTTAAAACAATACCATTTGAGAAGAATACATGAAATTTGGCGAATTATATGGAAATGCATCATTACAAAGTACGGTGTATTTCCCCAAAGAACGTCATTGAGTGACGGAATTAACAAGCAAACAAACAAACAAACAAACAAAATAGGGTAATTTGGGTGAGAGGCAGTTTAAATAAGGGGGGGGGGTCAATATTGCACGCTCGTCCCCGTTATCGTTCTCGTTGAGTGCTTCTCCAGATAAAGCCATTCAAATCAATTACTTTGCAATTGCATGCATAGCTTGCTAAAATGTCCCCCCACGTCAGTATGAAGAAGAAAAAATACAAACAAATGCAAAAAACCACAACAACAAATCACAAGTCCCTGGTATGCTCTGACATAAATGAGTGAATGTCGGTCTATAAGAGCCATTCTCGTCTATTATAGGGAAAATGCGCCCTCAATATATAGTTAAAGGCGGTCTTAAGATACAATTCACTTTCATTTTGCCCGACTGATTAATGCCAAATACAATTTAATTTCCATTTGAAAAACATACTATTCCTAAAAAACAACATGCACAAAAAAGGTAATTACGTGGTTTCATTGATGGCACTAAACACGACCATTTCGTGGTCAAAAATTGTACGGAGTAGTGTGGGAATCGTTGCCTACTGACCCGGAAAATGACCCACGTTGTTTTAGTGGTAGCAAAGTTAAATGTGCATCGAGAGATTTAAAGTCATCGATATTTTCTATGATATGCAGTGATTTCAAAACATCCATAAAATTACAGTAATTAAACATATTAAAAATGTTTCTTTGTATAAATATTGTGAAATTTGATAATTATAGGTATTGCTCCAATTACAAATGTTGGTCTATTTTCTTATCGAAACATATGAAATTTAAATTTGCTTTGTTTAACTGTAAACGTAGTTCTGTAGTCCAATATCAAGTCAAGAAATGTTGGACAGAATGAATGAGCGATATGAATTTACATATAAAATATATGGATATTTTGAAATATCTCGGTGTGCCTGAGTGAAACACTAATTTGGATTGAAGTAAGAAAAAAGTACAAATTGGTTCCACGAAACAATAGACTAACTATATGCAAAAGTAAGATAATTAATACCACATACCATTTGATAATTTTAGATCAATTCAAAAGAAAAAAAATGACCTACATGGACTTTCTACAGACGTAATGATTCCGAGTCTTCGTCGCTCATACTGCACAAACATTCTCCTCAAAAATTCTCATTAACAAGTGGCGGTTCAATTCCTCATGCATTACCGCACTTCTACAACCTTCAATCAAGTCTTTGATATTAATCAATTAGTCATAAATAATAATCAATGTACAATCACTGCATATCCATCATGTTTCCATCTCCAGATCAGATTCAGACGAAAAGCTGGGTATCAGAAGGAAATAGTGCTCAGCGGAGGTAGCAGCATGTGCTTCGATGCAACTAAGCCTGCAACGTCACGACCTAGCCAGAATTGATCGTTTGGCGGCGAGACGAAATTGGATCGGACCTCCATTAACGGTGTTGCATTGTAGGGACATTGGTACGTGTTGCAGTATCGCCTCTATTTTTAACCACTTTGCCACCATACCAAGTTCCATCGACTGTATTATTTTTAAACAATGGTGATAATTTGACAAATGTCATGAACGAGTAAACGATCGAATCGATTCTCATATTCAAATAAGAAAGACACTTAAATACGTCTTTGTTTTAATATTTTCAATTCTGCATTTAGCTTTTGTCAAAGAGCTATAAGTAAAGATATGGGTCCTAAGGTGAAAAAATGTCTGGAATATTTTGCTGTCAAATACAGAACGAATAAGCGTTTTGGCAGCCAACATTTCCAGACCACATTTTTTCGTTTCCGTAAATTAAAAAGAACTTATAACACGAGTTCGGATAGATGTACACGGTTGTGGGAATACACGTGGATGTGTTCTATTAGGTGTAAGCTTTTTTGGGTGGGTGAATTGGTTTGGCAATCACACTAATTGAATAAAACATTTATGCTATACGTAACAAATTACGCAATTTTACGGACATTTTACGGACATTCGTGACAGCGTTAGTGTGTCAACGTTTTTAGCGAATTATTTGCCTAGGTGATTTGCCATAAAGGGTATGTTTAAAATAAGACGTATCTCCAAGCAAGACACTTTTACTCAGTTAAGACATGTCTATGCAAGACATCTTCTACTCATCTACTACAGGTAAGTATCTCCCTACGCCATACACTTCCCTCAGTACGACTTAGCCAAGCTACGAACACTTTCTCATTCAACATGTATCCACGCAAGACACGTCTAATCAGTTAAGACATATCTCCATGCGAGACACATCCACTCAGTTAAGACATTCCTCCACAACCCCGTAAAAAATAATATCAGTTTTTAAAGACCATGTCTTCCACAAGACCCCTTCAACTGAGGTTAAACATATCCCCACGCAACACTACTCAGTTTTAAGACATATCTTCATGCAGACACTTCTTACTAAATCAAGACTATCCCTTTGTAGTCCAAATTTTGAACTTTGTCATATGGGTGCATCTTCTGATAAGGCATGACCAGTGGCAGTTGCCTTAGCTGACGGTATGTAGACATGTTTCTCAGTAATCACAAATAACAAATATTAGGCACAACATGAGACATTTCTATAAGCAAGTCATTACTGAGGCATGTCTAACATAACTTCAGTTTAGCACTACCGGCCGCTTTGGTTACAATGTACTCTGGCACTGTTTTAACAACCACATAGTGTTAGGATTAACGCCCTGGCAAATATTTAATATATTAGTAATTCAAAGGGGCGCTAACTTTTTTCAGCTTGCAAATATGGTCGGTTGTTTAATAAAATCTAACTCTATCGATTTCCATTAATTCATATCCACCAACCTCGACCTATTAGTCGATATATTTTCTCCGTATTTCAATGGGGTCATACATTCCATAAATCTACGCTATATCAGTCGCACGCAATGCATGATATATCTATTATCACTGAACATGAATTTAATTTCTTGTGATAGCAAAGATATTATGAATCCATAGATGACTGTCTGTGATTTACGGGGGTAAAATAGACTCCACTACTTCACCGGAGATTGGCCTCGAATTCATAACACCCTGTAGCGTATATATTACTGCTGTAAAAGTGCAAGTGGCTGAAAATTTGTCATAAATTAAAAAAAAAAGATAAGAAGAGACACTAACCGAAGCCGATTAAACAGGCCCTGATATCGAAATTTGCATTTATCGTAACGTTTTGAGATCTTTTAAACTCTCTGTGTCAAATGATATGAAGATATGATTTTGTTCAGGATGACACTTTTCATAGTTACGCTTGCTCTCTCATATTGCTATAAAAAATTGACGGTTCATTTTCAAAAACATTGTGGGTCCAGATGCTTGTCAGAAAAAAAACAAACAGGGTTTAGGTTCAGAATTATTTGGGGTTCAGGTTAGGGTCGTCTTAGGATGTACTTTGTTTTACGCTACCCCATCCAGTTGCCATGGAGGACGTGTTTCAAAGATTTAGACCTGACGGAAAAATGATCACGTTGAATAGAAAATGGTTTATCAGACGTGCTTTTTGGCAGATATGTGCCCTACAACTATATCTTAAAGGCATGGGTTCAACTGAAAAATTAAACAAAGAAGCAAGAAATCTGCTTGAAAAATACATATAAGGATCCAACAAAGTACGAATATTTGTCAAGACGAACATTACACCCTTTATTTGTGGATACTACCTGGATAAGGAAGGCGAAGCACAGAACCTGGGTGGGTGACATTACCTAAAAATTGCGGTACGTTTTATGTGGAGGCGGTCAGATCCCCAGTTCGCACCTCTTTCTACGGTTCTTTAGACCCTGTTCAAGTTTGCTTCAGCTCTTAAGACACTCTTGGCAAAAAATGTCCCTGTTTTAGCTCCGAGCTGAAAATTTGGGGGATTTCTGGCCAGTTCTTCATTCCACAATCCTAATTTGGCCTAAAATTCAGTTCCAAGTCCATAAAATTGCTTAAAGCCTCAAGTACGGCGTTTCGCGCCGCACTCCCTCCTACCCAACTAAAGTTGAGTTCTCTAGCTTGGGCACAGAACAGAAGTAAGTGGACCCCCGGCAGTAGACTGTTGTTGAAAGAGGACGACGCGAGTTTTTTTAGGTATACCAGTCCCTTCGTTTGAGGTCAAATACTCAAACTTCCAGGGAGCTTTGTTTGGCAGCATTTACCCAACGCCGGTTCTAACAAAACTATTTCCTCAATTGTTTATATAATCTACTCCTAAAAAGATTAATATGCATCTGTGTATTTTTAACACAAGGGTGGTGCATTTTACGTTACCCATAAGTGCAACGAGATTCAAATAACATGTGCACACACGACTTAATGAAGGGGGGCCGTAATACATGAAGGAGGGAAAGAGGGAGGGCGAGTGGAAGGAAAAGGATATGTACGAAGAAGAAAGAGGATACTTTTAAAATTCCTGTCAGTGGTTGGTTTTGGGGAGAAGGGCAGCTTTTCATGTTGCGTCTCCCTACTTCATTTTCGGGGGGGGCCAATGACTCTGAGGGGCCGAAATCTCAAACATTTTTGCGATTCTAAAAATAATTTGGTCCGAAATCCGCCTATTTTGCCCAAATTGGGTGATTTTGGCAAAATATCCACCAGTTTTCTTCGACTGGGGGGGGGGGGGGCACGGTGTAAAGCTTTTCATCAGAAATATCCCCATCTGAAAGGCTTAAGCTGAGAAAAGTTTATTTAAAAAAAAAAAAAATGGGAATTTCCTAATTTCCTGCAGAGCACAGAATATGGGCGACTTGAAATCTCTCTTGCACCTTTGAATGTATAGGATAGATTGTTGATATTTGAACAAGATTGGGCAAAACGGTTTTATAATAAGGTAAGGATAACAACCAACAATAACCAAAATAAAAACAACAAAACCAACCATACAAGTCTGTTCCAGTATTTGTTTTTGTTTTTTGTTTGTACATATACCGCATATCATTTTGTGTGTCCAAAATTCAATAATCTTTATTTTCTATGCCGAGGCAAAATGAAAACCTTCCATTCATAAAGTTATTATAAATTTGAACCTTTTTTTTTGATGTTTCCCAATCAATATTTAGCCGTAGGCGACGTTCTGATTAATTGCACCTGTATCGGTTGCAAATTGTGTTTAGGGAGTGTCATAATACCTGGTGTGGGATGGGGAGGGATGGGGGGGGGGGGGGGGGGGTTGGAAATTTGTGGGGGGATCCCAAAATTTCTGGGTCCCAAAAAGGGGGGATAAAAATTTCCACCGTATAAGGGGATCAAAAATTTTAAAGGACTTTTTGCTCCTCAAAACTAACTTTACCAAAGTATATCACAATTTGCAATTTGGGAACATCAATTTTTCCATTAAGAAAAATGTGGTCTTGAAAACTGATATATTATTCACAGGGTTCCGGCGTACGCGCGAAAGGAGGCACCTTTCCTGTGTGCCCACTCCCGTAAAATCGGTGCCATGTCCACTTTGGCCCCCCTAGTCTTTGACTTGTCCAGAAACAATTCACTACTATTTTACCCAGTTCACTTTTGATGCAAAATGTAGCGTGGCTAGCTATCTACACCGCCACAAAACCTAAATCTTTTCATCAGCATTTCTGTTGGAAGTGAGGTTGGGTTTTTTTTATTGATTGGAGTAGGACAATCTATCCGAACGCTTCGAAAACCTTACCTATTTAAGATTTACTTTTTTCTACCATTAATGCCATACTAAGTATTATCAATTTATTGTGAGCCCACATTGGAAATCAAATTGTGTTATCCTTGCAATTGGGGGGGGGGGGGGTAAATTAAATTTTTGATGAGGTGGGGAGGGGTCAATTTACGATCATTCCGTTCATGTGTTTTTGCCAAACATAACCTCATTTTTACAATAATAGTTTAAAAAAATGGTAAATTTCTGTGAGCTTCACCACATTTTGTTATAATTACAATTACATTCAACGAGGTTAGCTTCTAATTGCAAAAATTTTGCGCGCTTCGCGCGGTGCACAGTGTAGTAATTATCTTTTCAACAAAACCCGTCCGTTTCATTCAGAAATTTACATCAACCCATTCCCCCATAGTTAAAAGAATTTACCGTCACGTTATGCAAGAGAAAATGGATTTAGTAAAGTGATGATGGGCGAGGCAGGAGAGGGACATCCCCTCCCGTGGCCGCACTCCCCCGGGTATCAACACCAACCATATTCTTCAAAAACAAACTTTTCTAACATCACTCCCAATTTCACCATTGTTGCAGTACACATAGGCAAATTTGAAATATTCCCACCCCCAACAAATTTTAAGGCAACTTGCAAGAGTTTACAGAAATTGAGATTATCAATGCACATGTAGGCTTTCATATGATAATTCATTAAAACAAATCTTCTACACATCAATGATTACATTATGATTTGTTTTTTAAGGCCCGGTACTACCAAAAAACTTGTCAACTTGGTATTTGTGGTGGTGAACCACCTTTAAAAAAAGTAAAATGGTTCTATCAAACTTTGCTTGATAAAAATACGTAAATACAAAAGGATATGCAAAGGGTCGCGCTTTGTGTTGAGAAGAAGGGGGAGAAGAAGAGAGGAGGACCGTCCTGTGCCAACTTGCATTAAGTTCGCATGTTCGCAAAATTGTCAATTTCTACCTTTACTACAGGGCCTCACCTCTGCAATTTGTCTCTGCTTTTTTGTCGATGATATAAGGAGCGGGGGGGGGGGGGATCAAAAAATTTTAAGACCTTCAAGGGGGGGATGATCAAAAAAAAGTTTCGAAACCCAAAAAGGGGGATCAAAACATTTTGCTATCCGAAACTCCAACTTTTCCAAACCCCCCACAACAGTATTTATGAAACACTACCTTAATCTGGAGATCTATCGACCGATTTCATTGGTTATCATTAATGGTTATGATTAGATATCCAATCAAAGGGACAAGGTAGAAAAGCCTGAAAAGCGTAAAGTATAGGTTGCTTATGATTGCTGCTACTTCTGGCTACTACGATACAAACTTTTACTACTACTTTTACTATGAGCTACTTTTTACTATAATAAGGCCTACACTTTACTAAGCCTTACTACCCATACTACTATACTATACTACTATACAGATATACTACTACTATACTATACTGCTGCTAATGCTGCTGCTGTGCTGCTACTGTACTGCTGATGACTACTAGCTACTACTTTACTCCTAATACTACTACATCATACTACTGTATATCCTACTACTACTACTACTACAATACTTCTACTATTATGTTTTCTAATATTACTATTACTCCAGGGAGGGGCACTCACGTATAAAATGGACGGGTGTAAGGTTAGCGCTTCCAAACCCAGGGATTCGGTTGTGTTGAAGAGGAGAGGACTCCAAAAATAGGGATCCTTGGGAAAGAGACGGCCAAATGCCTCAAAAAGAGGATTCTTTCGGTGGACAAAATTGCAAAAATTTCCCCAAAAATGGGTGGTATGTGTGTGAACTTTATACATAATTTTCTAAAAAATAGAGGTCTTTGGGTGATGAACAATTGAATGTCAACCCCTCTTTGGGTTACAGTGTAAATTTTTAAGAAATATGCCAAATTTGGGTGAGATTTTCAAAAAATATGGGATGTTGGTGACAATACACGTACATACGCTCACCTTCCAAAATGGGATGCCCCGGGGGCTATTCATATTATTGTTCCCTTCGCCCATATTATTATTAGATAGTCTATGATATTATTGGAATAGGGAAAACATGAAATTGTTGATTAAAGTACGGCAAACTAAAAGTTAGCCTACAATTTAACTGGATTGTCTTTGGCCTTTATTAATGCCCCTATCTACTTTTTGGGGCGGGTATGCTATGTTTATAGAAAAATTATCTGTATATGCAAGAAAACTGAAAAAATCTTATTGTGGGGAAAATGTGCAGTGCCGCTTTAAAACAATCTATACAACATTACTAAATTACGTGATGGACCCGAAGGTGAAACCGACTAAACTTGGAACATGCTGAGAATAGCACGAACGAGCCGATATTGAAAAGCGAATAAGAGGAACAACGATACAGTACAAAAGTAATGAGAGACTACTTGTGCCG